>WOVY01014983.1:0-52395 GCA_013436015.1 Rhipicephalus annulatus | reverse complement strand
AGGGCAGCGGCTAGGTCACGTGAATTTCAAGGATGGGGCAATCGAGACTGTCGCCATTGTGAAGAAGGAGACCGTACAGTCGGCAGAAACGGTTCGAGATGGACGAGCTGGTCGTATTACAACGAGCGTTGCCTGTGCAGACAATGCTGAATCTCTCTCGGCTGCTTTCCCTCTCGTGGACGACAAGCATCGGAGTCAAACTTTTGGAGCCCCATTTTTTGGTAGTAGTAGGAACGACACAATTGAACCACTGCTGCGAGGTTGAAGCAGAGTGGTAGATTGGCAAACGTGCGCCACACGCTTGACTTTTCGAATTTCGATGGGTGCTCGTGAACTCGTGTGTACAGGTTGTATCCAGGCAGTCTGCGGAACTCGCGCAGCAGTTCTTGAGATGGTGGATAATAACTTTTGGTCATGGGTTGCGGGGCTTGCAGTAATGCTTGCGCGCCAAATCAGCTCGAAGATAGGTACGGGCTTTTCTGACACGTGTCATCTGGCGAACATCTTCGTGGACAATATCGGTGGTGGAATTTCCGTGTGGCTCAAATCAAGCTCTTTGAAGTCGAGCGAGTCTCTCAAGCACGAAATTTCATGCAAATTCCTCGAAGGACATCAGAGTCGCGCGGTCACACTGAGCCATACCTTAGTGGTACGGCACGCAGCATTGTATGAGACAATCAGGAGGTCGCGCGATGCTCGGACATCCATGAGGCAGTTAAAAACGTGCAGACCGAAGCTTCGTGACTTGTTCGGTCGGTCCGTTGCTCATGAGATGGTAGCCAGAAAGGAACTCGTGTCCTGAGTCCATTCCTAAAATCAGTCATACGTCACCTACACGCAAGATGTGCTAATCCTCTGGCCTTAAGTCCGACAAAGATACGTCAGTGCAGACAAGATTGATTGATTTGTGGGGTTTAACGTCCCAAAACCACCATATGATTATGAGAGACGCCGTAGTGGAGGGCTCCGGAATTTTGACCACCTGGGGTTCTTTAACGTGCACCCAAATCTGAGCACACGGGCCTACAACATTTCCGCCTCCATGGGAAATGCAGCCGCCGCAGCCGGGAATCGAACCCGCGACCTGCGGGTCAGCAGCCGAGTACCTTAGCCACTAGACCACCACGGCGGGGCGGTGGCAGACAAGGTAAGCAATGTGTTGAGTAGTATAGCTGACGATGACTTCAACATCACAATGTGCAAGAACTGAACCGTATTGCCCACATTAGAATGAAACTGTTCTCAGCAATATATAGCACACGCTAGACCAGCGACCACCCAAAATTACCATGAGTTAAATATGTCTGATTTTGTTCATCGTACGGTGGCGTTTAAATGAAGTTTTTTTTGTTCGATTTTTAACACTGGATGAATTTTATTGCATATTACTAACGATTGATGTAGAGTTCACTTGTTATGCTCTTCTATTTGTATCATTTTTCTTGTACAAACATCAATTTTAAGTTGTCGATGGTTTTTCAGCTTACGAGTGCTATTTATTAATATTAACAACAATAATATATTATTGATAAAATTGCTACGGTATGAGCCGGACTGTGAGCCGTAGAGGTAGACGAGGAAGACGAGACTATAAGCCGGAGAGGTAGACGAGAAAGACGACGTTGTCTGGTGCGGCCTGAGGACTCCATCATTCGCTTGAAGGTAATTTGCCCTAAGCAAATTACCTCAAGCGAATCATTAGCAGTTATCATTACAGATTCGTTATCAGTTTGTAATGCACTTTCTGCGGCAGTAAATTCAGAGCTGATGAATACGTTTCGGCATTTAGTACCGAAAAACGTAAAAACACTGCATTTGTTAGGGTACCAGGCCACCGCGGATTGTATTTGAACGAAATGCGGACTCTTTAGCAGCAGTATCCCTGGGTGGGCCCACCATCCCAGTTTTGCCAGATACGGCTTACGTAACCGCGCTAAGGATCCGAAATGTTTGCCTGCAATGGGGAAAAGGTAATTTGGATGAATTCAAAGATTTCGAGCATTTCAGCTATTGCTGGAATGAACAGTGGTGTGTATCTCGCCAGTTAGAGGTCACTTATACCAGATTGCGCTGTGCAGTTACACAACTAAATTATTATCTTAACAAAACTCGGCTCAAGGCGTCACCGCTATGCATTTGGTGCAATGAAATTGAAACAATGGAACATTTCTTTTTATTCTGTCATAGTTATTCTTATCAGAGAAAAAGATTTTTTGTAGCCCCATTACAAAAGCTAGGAATACAAGTAAATCTACCAGTATTTTATCAATTGGCGGAACTTCATTTGGTACTGCCACAGGGATGTATGCTCCGCTGTGTTTGATTACATAAACGCAACTAAAAGATTACCATGCTAGTGAACCCCTACCTTTTCAGATCTTTAGTTTATATTTCGTAGTTATGTCTTTCAAAAACAAAAGATGGTTTGACCGCTTGCTCAGCAAACATTTTTGTTTCTTGGTAGTATTATTTCAAGCTACTTTTTCAGATTGGCTTCATTTTCATTTTAGTTTCATTTAAATATCCTGCCGCCCGGTTCTTGGCCCATCCGCCTGAGTGGGTAAGCGCCATTCATCTGAGGTTATCAGCATCAGCATCAGACTCATTCTTTACCGCGACTGCCGAACTTCATCATAACCTGTAAATAAATCCACCTATCCTTTAATTCAACCGTACCAGTTTTGTGGTGGAGGCGCTGGGTAATCAACCAAGCAACACGACGCTTCAAGCACCTGATCTACGACGAAGCCGCCGCCTTGCTGGACTGCCCCCATTACCACTGGCAGCTGAGATGTCTCACGGTGAAGAAGGAAACCGGATCCCCGCCAGCTGTAGACCTTCTACCAGTCCCAAGCAGCACCGCTAGTACCAGGTTCGCGTGCGGTTGGTCCCTGGTTTGCGTCAGGATCTCATAGCGCCTCGCACATTCGGTGGCGAATCTGGCGAAAACGTGGATGCCTGGCTCACACACTACAAACGGGTGAGCAAACACTACCAGTGGAATGCGGTGACCCAGCTGACCATTGTAGTATATTTCTTAACGGACACAGCACTCGGGTGGTACGAGAACCACGAAGATGCCCTCCCGTCATGGGATCGCTTCGTTTCTGAAATAAGAGCGTGCTGCGGAGACTCCGTAGCTAAGAGAAAGCAGGCGCAACCAACGTTACTGCAAATAGCTGAGATCCCAGGAGAGACGTGCACGACCTATGTCGAGGCAATCTTGAAGCTCTGCAAGATTGTCAACCCTTCTATGTCAGAGGAAGACAAAGTAGGCCACCTGTTGAAGGGCATTGCCGAGGACGTGTATCAGTTCCTCATCAGCAAAGACAGCTTTGCTACGGTGACCCGACGTCATAAGCCACTGTCGCACATTCGAGAACCTGAAGATGCGACGTATCACCCCCAAGTTCGGCCGCCTACCGAATGTAACCACCGTGGCAAGTGTTGACAAATACACGCCGCTTGATCTCGCGTCGACAATACGCCAGATTGTTCAACAAGAGCTCACTCGACACGCTCGCCCGACGCCGTACGAGCCTACACCCGCACCGCCTCCCTCTCGCCCTTTTGTATCTATTGCCACAGCCGGCAACGATGACTGCAACTACAGGCCACACTCACCACCGAAGTTACAGCGCAATAACTACCCGCTGCCGAGGTACGAAGACCGCTTCAGTTACACCCCTCAGCCAGCAAACACCGATTACGACCCGAACGAAGATGCACCCGTACCACCACCACGTCAGCACAATGCCTCCTAGGAGTACAATGCAGACCGCCGAGCCCCTGTGTGTTACCGTTGCGGTATCGCCGGGCACATAGCTCGTTTCTGTCGTCGACAGAGAGAGCCAACATCCCGATATCTTTCCCGATCAGAGTTTTCGCCAGCGGGCACTGGTCACAACAACGGTCATTGCTCGCCTTTTCCAGGAGTACCTCACGGCGGGGAAATCACCGTGGCAGTTCTCTCGCTTCTGACCGTAGTTTGACGCCTCCATCTGGCCGACTGCATCGTTCCCCTTCGCCGGGACGACGCCTATCGTCACCGCCGCCACCGGGAAACTAGCCAGCCCGACCGATAGTTGTGAGGTCGCACAACAGGATTTGCCTCAGATGCCTCCGCCAGTTATATTGTCCAAGAACAAGATACGTGTGGAAAGAGATGGTTTTTGTACAAGTGCTTTGGCGGACACTGATGCTACGATATCAGTTATGAGTCTTTCTTTCAATAGTCGCATTGGCCGCAAAGTAATGTTTCCTTGGGATGAATCAACAAGATTTCGTGGTGTTGGTGGGAAGTACTTCATCCTGTCGGAGTTTGTGCCGCCAAGTTCTTATTGGCAGGAAAGGTGTTCCCAACAGAGTTTCTTGTGCTGCAACATTGTACCCACGATGTGATTCTCGGCCTTGACTTTCTCCTAAGATGTGGTGCTTTCCTCGAATGTAGAAACGGTGAACTTTCCGTCAGCGATGACATTGTTCCTGCCCTCGTCGATGAGGCGCCGGAGGCCGCGAAAGATGCTCTGATTGTTTCCGATGAGCTGACAGTGCCGCCATAATCAATGAGGTCAGTTGCGGTGTTCACCCCAGAATCTGCCACATCTTTTGACACCATCGTTGAACCTGCCATCGTTCAATGTGCTAAGAAAGACATACTCGTCCCTCATAGTTTGGTATTTGTTGATGAAGGAGCAACTTTTCTGTGGGCACTGAACTGTTCGCCAATGCCGGTTGTGCTCCCTCGAGGAATGAAGCTTGGCATCCTCGATGATTCCACTGAAGGTTCTGTAGCAGTCATTAACAACGATGAAAGCGAGAAAGGTACGGTCTCTGGCAAGCGCAGTTGCTCTTACGAGTCGCAGATCCTAGGCATGATTAGCGCCACTTTGCGGTCACACGAACAGCAAACATTACGCCATCTGTTGAGGCGACATGCTTCTGTGTTTGACTTTTACCAAGAGGAGAGGCCACTACCTTTACTATGTTCTCTGGCTCACCATAGGATTGACACTAGCACTGTTCATCTGATCCGACAAAAGCCTTACCGAGTGTCGTCATCAGAACGAACAGTTATTGCCGACCAGGTTCAGGAAATGCTGAAGAAGAGTGTCATTGAAGAGTCGTGTAGCCCGTGGGCAGCACCGGTCATCTTGGTTAAGAATAAAGATGATGCCTGGCGGTTCTGCGTTGGTTACAGAAGACTCAACGCCGTGTCCAAAAAAAGATGTATATCCGCTGCCTAGAACTGACGATGTTATTGACTGCTTACACTTGGCTTCGTACTTTTCTTCAATAGACCTACAATTAGGATATTGGCAGATACCTATGCACCTTTCAGACAAGGAGAAGACCACATTCGTGACGCCTGATGGACCGTACCAATTCAATGTGGTGCCATTTGGGCTTTGCAACGCCCCCGCCACTTTTGAAAGGTTTATGGACTCTGTCCTTCGTGGTCTTAAATGGGAGGTGTACTTATGCTACCTGGATGACGTCGTCATTTTTGGGCGTACCTTCGAAGAGCACAACGTCCCTTTAAGCCTTGTTTTAGACTATATCGGAAAGGCTGGCTTGATTTTGAACTCTAAGAAGTGCCGGTTTGGTGAACGAAAAGCTTTAGTCCTCGGTCACCTGGTTGACAAAGATGGCGTCAGGCTGGATTCCCGCAAAATCGAAGCAGTCGCCAGATTCAAACCACCCCAGACACTGAAGGAACCGCGCAGCTTCTTGGGCCTATGTTCATACTTTCGCCGCTTTGTGCCCCGATTCGCGGACATAGTATACCCCCTGACGAGCTTGTTGCGAAAAGATAACCCATTCGAATGGACACCTGATTGTGATGCCACCTTTTCTGAACTGAAATTTCTACTAACATCTGAGCCTATTCTTGGTCATTTCAATCCTTCTGCTCCTACAGAAGTGCAGAGGAACGCAAGTGGAATTGGCATCGGAGGTGTGCTCGTTCAGCGCCATGGTAATGCAGAGCATATTGTTGCTTATACGAGTCGATCTCTAAGCAAGGCTGAAATGAATTATATGGTGACAGAGCAAGAATGTTTAGCGGCTGTATTCGCCGTTCAGAAGTTTCGATGTTACCTCTACGGTCGTCCATTCACGATTGTGACAGACCATCATTCATTATGTTGGCTTGTTACCCTCTGAGACCCTTCTCGCCGCCTTTCTCAATGGGCTTTTGGCCTTCGAGAATTTGACTTCAGCATTTCGTGCAGAAGTGGACGACGTCATTCGGACGCTCATTGCCTTTCTCGCCTACCTATGATTAAGACGGAGGACAGTGCAGATACCCTTGACATCTGTTTTGCTGTCGTCTCTCACATGTTTCCTGACGCCAATATCTTCAAACGAGAACAATTGAATGATTTATCTTTAGACCCATTGTTCGTTGACGCTCAGAATCTCACAGGCAGTGGTCGCTTTTGCATTCGCGATGGACTGTTGTGCAAAACGAATTACTCAGCAACCGGCACGAGTTAATTACTGGTTGTACCTCAAAGTCTTCGATGCGACGTCCTCCATATTATGCATGATGATCCAACGTCAGGACACCTTGGGTTCATTCGCACCCTGCATCGAGTGCAGCAGCGTCTTTACTGGCCCCGAATGCGAAATTTTACAAAACAAGACGTCTCGAGCTGCGAGAATTGCCAGCGCTACAATCGACCTACCAGTGCATCGCACGGCCTTCTTCATCCCCTAGAACCGCCTACTACGCCTTTCGAGCAAGTGGGCATCGACTTATTGGGCCTGTTTCCGCGATCTTTGAACAACAACTGCTGGATAATAGTGTGCGTCGACCACCTTACCAGATACGCTGAAACCGCTGCGATAATATCTTTTACAGCTGATGGCGTCGTCGCCTTTTTGTTACGCTCCGTTCTTACTCGTCATGGTCCACCTCAAGTAATCATTAATCACCCTGGTCGCCAATTCATTGCGGACGCTGTGGAAGAGTTGCTTCGTCTCTGCACTTCACAGTTCAGACATTCGACTCCATACCATCCTGAGACGAATGGTCTTGTAGAACGTACCAATCGAACTCTACACAGGCCCCTACGTCATTGTAGATCGCTTGACTGACTTGACGTACGTTGTGGCACGTTTGACGACACCTTCTCGTCGGTCAAATCGAACGCAGTTGGTGCACGTGGCTCGCCTCAAGAAGTTTCATCCCTCCAGTGACATAAACTCGCCCAGCGGGCTTCGTCTGTGAACGGGGGATTGCTACGGTATGAGCCGGGCTGTAATACGTGCCGTAGAGGTAGAAGAGAAAGACGACGTTGTCTGGTGTGGCCTGAGGACTCTATCTTTACCGCGACTGCCGAACTTCATCCTTACCCTGTAAATAAATCCACCTATCCTTTAATTCAACCATAACAATATTATTATTTATTTCTCATCAATAGTTTGAAGAAGCACAGCTGCAAGTAAAAGGTGCTCTTCAAAAAAGACAGCTTGCCAAAGGCCCACATCCGCCTTTTAGCACGACAGCAATGACAGTCAGCCATGTCAACTCAAAAAGAAAATCCGAAGTTGAAAAAGAAAGTAGTAACATTATTAACAGTATACCAACTGCAAACAAGTAATAAAAACTAAACATGAATATATCAAGATTTTGAATCCATGTACTATTAAGAAGGTATGCCAGATTTCACAAAATTATTGGGTAATGTATGAACTATGTAGAATAACTGCTAAAGTAGTTTGTTTTCGAAGATTTTGTGTTCTATGTTTATTTATTTTGTGTATCAAACAATAGTGTATGGCTGCAGCTTTGAGAAGTCATACAAAAAATGTTGACTTTCTTTCAGTACACGCCTGATCGCCAATGCTATCTTAAATTCGTAGAGGCGATGGAGGGTAGTTTTCCAGCCTGTTGAACAATTCTCTTGTGTAAGCATTAAACAAAAATTAAAAATTAATGTAATATACTTCTTTTGCATCGAGTATAGTTTTTCAAGTTCGTGTTAGTTGTAGTCCTCCATACCATAATCCATAGGGAAGATGCGAATGGAAAAGTGACTTATAAGGTAAGAGTTTTACCTTGTATGGTTGAACATATTTGCCGCTGTGCGCCACACCCACTGCGCGAGATAACAGACCCATCACACTGTCAGTGTGCTTGTTATAAAGCGTATTGCTGGAAAATTCAATCGGAGAATTTTGATATGGTTTGCTCGCTCAATACGCGTATCGACCTACCTAAGCTCCAGGTTTTTATTAACAGGCTTATTTTAGGTCCGAATAGTAGCACTTTCGTTTTACTAGCGTTTATGTTTAAATAATTACGGAGCGACCAGAGTTTTACTTTCATAAGAAACTGGTTCATTTTTATGCTCAAGCGCAATAATATCTTCAGCTGAAACACACTGCTGACATCATCGGCATATAGGACGCTATTTGCATCTGGATAAACATGAAATAAATTATTTATGTAGCCTATAAAAAATACGGGTCCAAGCATACTTCCCAAAGGTACGCCCTGAGTAATTGTCTTCAGCTCTTACATTTTTCTTTCAAATACAAGCACCTGTGTGATATTTAAGGTAACTTACTACTAGATCTAGTGCATGACGAGGAACTCCATGGTATTGTGACTTCGCAAACCCCGTGAAATGGGGAATGTTGTCAAATGTCTTACTGAAATCAACAAACATTTCGAGAACAGCATGAGGTTTTAAATGAATATATTATGATTTCATTTCGTTTTAGTAATACCAATTTTGCACATCAATATTTCTTGAAACAAACTGAGTTGAAGAAATCACGTTGTATTTGCTGAAAATTCGTACAGTTGACAATGCATAAGTTTTTCCAGCCATTTTTAATATTACGGGTTGAATACACGTAGGTTTGTAGTATTTAAATTCACTTTTGTCACCTTTTATAAACAAAAAAACTGACTTTTCCTGTCTACATTATTTGAGAACACATTGCACTTGAAAAACAGATATTCAATATGTGAGTGTATAAGGAAAAAGAATACCTAGCGCACATGTGGTGGGTCTAGTTTGCACACCATCAACATCACGAGTTGAAGTGTTTCTAAGTTGCAAAAAATTTAAATAAAAATCTTCATCTCATACGGGCTCAAAAAATATAGAGTATGGATTCAGATCAGGTAGAAGTTCAATGAAAGCACTAGACATTTTATGATGTGTGTTTTGACTAAGTGTTCATTGAATATATCTGCAACGTCTGGTCCTGATAGGTCGCGCCCATTTATACTCAGATTACCAACAATTGCCTATGTTCTACCATGGTTCAAAAGTAAGTTCCGCTTCGTTCATAAAGCGCTAGTTTTATCTGTGCTGGTTTTTATTTCGGTATGTAAGTAGTGTGATCTGCGCGAGCTAATTTTCTTATTTATTCGACTTTAATATACCTCAAATTCTTTTAAATTTCTGATTTTCTCGTTACCAAAACTTGTGATAAAGTTTAGTTTTATGTTTATTTTGTTGAGCAAGTGCTTGTTCAACCAAGGCTTAGGGGTTCTCTTGTTCAAGGGAACTTGTTTTTCGGGGAAGTAACGTTTATAAGTAGCTAAGATTTTGTCTAAGAATTTATTGTAGGCGTGCTCTACGTTTTTCATCAAAAGGATCTCAGTAAGGCTCCTACCAAGCGATTTGCTTCAAAAAACTTTCAGGCTAGATTCAGAGATATCTTGATTGGCTACCGTCTGCTTCTTACGTTCTCGTAAGATGCTATTTTAATAATAAACATGATAGCAAGGTTATCACTGATATTCTCAGAAAAAACTCCTACAATGTTGTTATTATTGTTGGCATTTGTTCAACTATTTTCTGTAATCCTGGTCCGCGAACTAATAGCATTTTTAAAGCCAGTTGATGAACTAATTGCTTTCATAGTTTGTTTTGGTGTAGAGCTGCAGACCATATCAATGTTAAAGTCCCCTCCCGACACCGAAAAATACGCACTGTCCAACGAAAAACGCAAAACCACCTCATTGAAACAAAAGAAGCCATCAAGGTTTCTGCCTGGTGGCCTATAAAACACAGCAAAACGATGTTTACCGGATCGAACTGTACGCACTTCAAAATCATCACGCACCACACAAAATTCAAGAAGCATATCACATTGCGCGCCTTCATACAAAAGTAACATGATACTGCCCTCCACGACGCATTGCGCAGTTCAAACAAATATACTGATGAGAAGTGAAAGGGGGGGGGGGGGGGCTTCATCTTTATCTTTGCACCACGTTTCAGTAAGCAGTATGACGTCGAACGTTAATGAAAATGCATAGGTGAAACATTGAAGGTCGTCCAGCCTATCTGCGAGAAAATTGACGTATAAATGCAAATATTTCAAAGATTTTTATGCTCAGTGAAGTCGAAAACACTTAGTTCTTGCAAAAGAAACGGATCATTTTTTTTGTTTCTTCTATCGGTGGAAGATTCGCAACTGTCTGCAGTTGAATAGAACAGCATTGTGCGGGAAAGTCGTTCGCGATTCGCACAATGACAGCTCGCTTGCTGTTGACTCTGAGCACGAATACTGTTAGGTTTCTGTGTGACGCATCCTGAAAGACACAGCCTTTTGCCCATTCTTTCGTGACATTAAGCAACTGTCTCTAATAACTTGTCAGTGACAACAGGCAGCAGGCATTTTGGGGCAGTATCTTTTTTTATGCGAGTAATGCGTGAACAAACAAAATACATCGATTGTTTTGTAGGATCCCGGCTGCGGCGGCTGCATTTCCGATGGAGGCGGAATTGTTGTAGGCCCGTGTGCTCAGATTTGGGTTCAGGTTAAAGAACCCCAGGTGGTCTACATTTCCGGAGCCCTTCACTACGGTGTCTCTCATAATCATATAGTGGTTTCGGGACGTTAAACCCCACATATCAATATTAGGATTGAAGTCTGTTGTCCTTCATGCACTGCAATATTCGGAGCTATTGAGGGTTAAGAATGTGGCACACCGGCGACTAGCAGTTGTGGCACGACTATTCGCGACTGGCGACCAAATGATGGTCAAATCGGCAGAGGCTGCTAGCGAGCGACCGGAGATCGCAAAAGCGGAGAGTCACGTTCGGATCTCGTTATCAGCGAGAACTCCGGAGACCGGCGCCGATTAGGTGATCGCCGCCGTCTAAGTGAGTGGAGCAAACCGAGCGTGCCGCATTTATTGTTTTCGACGGTTATCGCACAGCGTTCCCAAGAGCGTCAAGGAGTCCCCCCCCCCGTATTCTAGAACGTTCCTTCACTCAACGCTTCACCTTCACTTGAGAAAGCCGATGGAAGTGCCCTCTTTAAGCATAGCAAGTCACTGCATATCAGCGATAATATGGTCCTATTTTCCAGCAGCGCAGCGTTATTTTCAGCCGAGCAGCGGCACAGTACTCAACTTTGTAAAGTGAAGGGTGAAAGTCGAGTCGAGGAGCGTTTCTGAATACGGGGGTTCGATTGAAGCGAAGAACAAAATATTGTCATGGTGCTGGTGCGCTGTGCCACGGTGTCAGTGCTAGCAGCACACATGCCTCCATATAGAAAAAAAAAGCCGGGGGTGGGCGTGACCGTCCCTTCTATCGCGGGAGTTAGCCGGCCATGAAAACCACCTACCTAGCGAGCTGCGCTGAGACAACGAGAAGTATTTCCAAGAGGCGTACGTATTCAGAAACGCTGTGGAACTTATCTTGACTTGCCACAGCCTACAATACAGCACAAACGCGTCTCGAACGTGGTGTGGATCAGTATTTTCCAGTCGTTGCCAAGGCATGAAGCACAAACGCATTGCAAATGCGTTGCATTGAAGGCGGTCAAAATTAGAGACAAAAGCGTTTCTGAATACGGGGTAGAGATAGTACACAATCCATTTTCTCTTAATTTTAACGGTGTCTATTTTCTTGCGAATGCTGCCACGCAAATTCGACACTTTGCTCGAGCTGCTGCGCCTAGCCATTTCCAAGCCAAGTACTGCGCGATCGCCATGGTGCCACAGACCCAGAGGAATGCACTCGTTTGTATCTGGCAGCAAAAAGCAAGCGCAATAAAAAACAAACAAACAAAAATTTAGCATCGCTGATTGGTTCCACCAGCTTTTCGACTGCAGTCGCGCGACTGAAAAATTGGTCAGGAAGCGACTAGCTAAAGCGGTCGCTTTGCGAATGTTTGCAACCGTTCGCGACTGTTTTGACCACGCAGTCGCAAATGGTTGCGCCACCGCTGCTAGTCCCCGGTGTGCACCAGCCTTTACGGGGCTTCGAATCAATATTTTGCTACTATATCTTCTTTGGCTTCGTTTAGTCCTGTTTTTTATGATGAGCAGGCACATTTATCACAAGTTTTAAATCCTATGTTGGATATAGCACTGTATCTGCTCTGTTTTTGTTTGTGTGGTTTTAAATATGTACCATGTAATACTTGTGCGACACTCTTTTATGGTCAATTAGTGCTTAGTAAATAATTAAGGAAATGACTTGCCTTAACTCATTCTCGCACCTCGTGCTCAATGGTACCGGGGTCCCCGCGCAGCGTGTTGGGGGTATCTAGGCAGAGTAAGCTTCACCACTGGGGCGACGCGTCACAGCCCCTCGAAGCCCGCCTGTACCCTGTTTAGCTACCGGTGGGTGGCCGGCCGGAACTGGGGATCGAACCCCGCACCTCCCGTAGCTGAAGCGGACGCGTACGTGCAATGCCACAGCTACGGTCGTGCTCAATGGAGGCTTCTAAGATGAAAAATACATAGCGCAAGAATAAGCTATAAGAATGGAATCTTGCCTTCAATGCAGGTATATGTTTAGTCAGACGATTACATTCAATGCGTCATAAGCAAAGTCGCGTGCTCGAAAGAGGACGTGTGGAAAGCGAGTACCCACGCAGAACTGAAAATCAACAGCATCTATCGCACCTCATCGCGGCCAAGCTTCACGCCCACTTCGTCTTTCGGGTGAGTGTGGCAATATAAAATCGTGTTCACCAGGCTCTCACCTAATCCCCGGAAAATTGCAAAATAAAAGGGATAAAAAATAAAATCAAGAGTGAGCCCATAAAACACGTACCCTACTTGGACCAGGAAAGGGTCCTAATGGTGATCCAGGCTGAAAAAAGCACATGACAATTTAGAATTTTAAATCGAAGCATACGCTTTAGCACGATTGTGTATATAACATTTTATTAGACGTATTATGAAACTTCAGTAAAAAAGATTACCCATATGATGCCGAAGATTCAATATCTGGGAAGGTTTTATGTACTCGCACGATACATGTTTGAAAACAGCACGCCGAGCAGGCCTAAATATTACAAGTGCTACAATTCTTCTGAAAGTTAGCTGGTGGCATTTGGCGGTAACGCTGCGCTGTAAGCGGGATTATCTAGAAAATGAGAGGGCTGCCTGAACGGCGCTGCCCTTTAGTGTAAAAACTCCAATTAACAATACCTTTACTTTGCCTACTTCAATATCTGCTGGTTTTCATTAAGGTGTTACAATACATCTAAACAAGCCCTATATTTAATTTTGCTTCTTTATTACTTGCTCGTAAATATGGCTGTGTCGTATAAAGGAAACTATCCCTAAAATTTGTCTTTATTACTGTGTAATTAAAGTATATGCAGCTGCATCAGGAAGTACAAAGTTGGACTTTAGCCCCGCCGCGGTGGTCTAGTGGCTAAGGTACTCGGCTGCTGACCCGCAGGTCGCGGGTTCGAATCCCGGCTGCGGCGGCTGCATTTCCGATGGAGGCGGAAATGTTGTAGGCCCGTGTGCTCAGATTTGGGCGCACGTTAAAGAACCCTAGGTGGTCGAAATTTCCGGAGCCCTCCACTACGGCGTCTCTCATAATCATATGGTGGTTTTGGGACGTTAAACCCCACATATCAATCAATCAATCAATCAAAGTTAGATTTTATATTTGAATGTCAACAGCGTGACACTTTGATGGAAAGCTTCTATGCATATCTTCATTACATTGTTTTGACCACACCGTTGCACTGCGAGGTGAATTTTCTCTCTTAATCCTAGTGTAGGCAGCGTCGTCCTTGCTTGACGTTCTTAAAATTTATGCAGCATGGACCTATTTACGCTTCGTTCGTAGTTCTCTTCATTATATTCGCGTTTGTGTATTGCTTTAGCATATGAACCTTCTGGTTCTTCGTTAGTTGCATGTTTTATATTTGTAGATAAGTTAGCGGCTGTGTCACATCATAGGTGGTGGGCACCTAGCTGGGTCTGGATAAGTTTGCCTTTTACACTCACGCCCCTCTTTTCCCCACTTGTTGATGTTCTGTTATATACGCTTTCATACGTGGTCTGTGTTGCTCGTGTATTCGCGTATCTCTGTGTATTTTGTCTTCTTCTTTCTCTGTTTTCTGTCCTCATAACCGTTTTCTAGATATTTTCTTTTACTTTCTGCGTTTTCCATCTTTTTGTTACTTCGTTCTCCTTTGATCGCCTCTCTCCCCTCCCTTTCTTTCTTTCTCTCTCTGTGTACTGGCTCTACTTTTTTTATCTTTCCCTTCTGCACCCTTACTAAACCTATTTTTTCCCTCCGCACCCTCACACAAAGCCCCACTTTTTTATGCTAGGAAGACTTGACAGACAAAACCTTAGACATTGCCTTCAGATCGCGAGCCCGCTAGTTCTATAGAAGCCAGGGTATTTTCTCCTAAACCTTTATTATCGTTCTCTTTTTTTCTGTTACTTTTTCCCCCTGCTTCTCTGTTTATTTCTCACTTTCTGGTCGTGGGATCAAATGCCGGCTCCGGCGGCTGAATTTTTTTATGCAGGCGAAAATGCTGTAAACCCATGTGCTCAGATTAGGGTGCACGTTATAGAACCCCAGGTGGATAAAACTTCTGAAACCCTGCCCTACGGCGTCTCTCATAATCATATGGTGCTATTAGAACGTTAAACCCCACATACATACTTTGTCGATATCTCTATTTATTTTCTTGCCCTTCAATGCTAATCTAGGCCATGTCTGAAAAGGTGGAGCACGTAGTTTAGGAGCAAAGCTGCAGATGAAGGATACTTTAAAACCTTGTGCCAGTACTTTTTTTACGACCCAACGGTAGACATACACAGAACCTCCAATAAAGCTCGTGCAATGATAGCCGCGTATCGACCACTGCTTTTTGATGCGAGGCATTTTTGAATTGCTAAAATGCTGAGGTCTTTTATTGAAGATCTTCGAAAGTATATTATTACAGTTACATAGTTTCATGTTACATTAGTTACATGTCCTTTTTTGGTTTTATCTGCCCAACTTTCAATGCATACTGATTATGCACGTAAATATTGTGAGCAATATTTAGTGTTACGTCAAATATCTCATACCTTTTGTTGGTATGACACACCTACCAGATGCGCACCAAAGAAGACACTGTCCAGAGTAGGGTGACTAGGAGTCTGAAATAAGAAAAAGAAAGGAATACATCAAATAAAACGGTTGCTCAATATAAATGAAACTCGTTATTTAGTTCAACAATGCAATTTCAAAAAAGCAATAAAATTTGTCAAAACCACATTATTACGTAAAGAAATAGCACAGTTCATTAGTGTTTTCACGTTTATAGAAACATCACTCTGCAAAGGCCACTGAAATGACGCTGCATAAACAAAGACAAGTTGTTCTTGTGGGACTGAGTCTGGTTAGTCCTGTGGACGTATTCTGCGCGCTCTATGCAGTGTTATCTCGCTGTAGTCCTCGTCGCTGACGATGCGTAAATATGTTCTGCCAGTAAGATATTTTTTCTTGAAAATGGCGGCCCTACAAAAACAAACAGTGGCTTTTGTCTGCATGTTACACGGCAAATGTGGTCGAAAGACCATAGTCTTGCACCTGGAAAGAGTGAACAAAGCGTTTAGTTGGTGTTCTGCGCAAGAAAATTGGTGATTGGTACTCTGGAGGCTCTGCGTTAGAATACCTCGAGCGTGCAGCGGAGGCGAACGAGTACGTCAAGTGACGTTACTAGTGAGATATGAGGGCTATCTGGCAGTTATCTTGGAAAACGAAGTGCGCGCGCCGTGCACGCCCGTCTCGGAAGTGATAAGGTGTAAAACGCAATGCGACGGGTAGGTGCTACCACCGTGTGGTCTGAGCAAAGCATGACCATAGTTCTAAAAAAACTTGTTGTTGGGCTAGTTGGCAGAGCATTTCGAAAAGTTAATCAAGCGTGAAAACTTGACACGATCATTCACACAGGCACACACCCATGCATCGAACACACACAGCGCCCACTTCCAGACAGACAGACAGACAGACAGACAGACAGACAGACAGACAGACAGACAGTGGGAACTGGGCGATGTGTGTGTTTGATGCATGGGTGTGTGCCTGTGTGAGTGATCGAGTCAAGTTTTCGCGCTCGAATAACCTTTCGAAATGACCGTAGTTATAGCGTGAGAACAAAACGACGACACAGAGACAAGAGCAATACGTCTCTGTGTCGTCATTTTGTTCTCGCGCCATAACTATCGTCATGCCATACCAACTAGCCCAAGCTGCCACACTTCTGAGCAAAGCGTTGGAAACGCTTGCCCCTTCGAGCAAGCGTCGCCAGGTCAGTGCAACGTGACAAACGCTCCGGTCCTTATAATTACTTATGTGTGCTTTTTTGGTGGGAGACACACATACAGAATATTGACATGTTGTTAAGGTGCCTCGCATATGTGCAATCATTGCTTTTTATTTGACCATCACACAACTACGAACGCTGAATATAGAGGAATATTGGTGGGCGCTGCGGATGGGGTCGGCCGTCAGGAGTATCGTTCAGCCACTTTGGCGCGTTTAGGTTACCGTTAAGAGCGGTCAAACAGACAAGTGTACAGACAGACAGACAGACAGACAGACAGACAAAAAATGTTAAGTCGATAGTCTCAAAGAAGTACTATCGCCTTTAAAACTCGGCTCCTCATCTCAGAAACGGCCGCCACCTTCATGCTTCCAAAAAGCCTAAAGACGGTGCTCTTTCTTCGCATTCTTCGCAGTCCACCTCCTGTTCTTTTTCCACCGCCTAAAACTCGGCAGTTTTTGCGGCACTCAAAAAAACTGGCATCGAAAAATTACTTCTCTCATGTGAGGGCGCGAGGAAGCACACTGACGAAATGAGACGCCTTTGCTCACAAACATCATAGTATCATGGTTCTGACACAACTAAGGACACCTCCGAAAATGGTCGGAAAAGAGACCAGCATACTGTTTGAGGGTAAATAGTCGCTGTCGTCGTTGGTATCATCGTTATTGTCATAGTTACCGTCGTAGATATTGCCGCCTTGATTGTTGCTGATACAACCATCGTCGTCGATATTACCGTGGGTATTCTTGTCGTTATCGTCATCGTCATCGATTTGATATTGTCGCTTTGGGGAACGTTTCGATGTGCGATTGTCAGTGGCACTACCACGTGAGGTCGCTGCTATTAGTTTCCCCCTATTGAAGCTATTGCGTATATAAGAACAAGGATGACAAAAAATTTTACAAAGAAGTGCTTTAAGCACCACAATAGACAAGAATGAATTAGGTGGCGCAATGGCTTCATTTTCACAATGAGAGTGCGAAAGGGCTGAGAAGAGAGTTCCTAGTAATACATCAACAGGCTGTTACAAAAGACGGCGACGCCAACACGGTCTCGAAGGCGCCACCACTTCGAACTTCACCGGGAAGGTCACCAGCCGTTTGGTAGCGTAGGTTTCTCAGATCGCGACTGCTTCTGCGCAGAGCTAGTAGACGAGCGGACGAGACGACGGTGAGTTACAAGGTTTATGTACAGCGTATATACAGAGGCGTTACAAATTCGGCACTGGGGCCGACAGCTTCGAGACTCGAAGAGCCGAGCTCTCCTCTCTAACACATTGGTCTACTGCTCACGACACGCCAAAGGGCTTTTTTATATGCACCGGGTGGACTGTTTGAGTAACCAAATGTCCAATCAGAAGCGCCGCTGGTCGTGAGGTCAGAATCCTTCAATGGTGTCGCCGCTGGGCCGCGTCATTCTCATCGAATCTGGAGCTGCTGCGCTGCACGTGGCTGCACCCAAGGACGAGTGACGGCGCCATGGATTGCGTCAGACTCACCAGAGAGGAAGGCGCCGATTGCTTCGACGGGCTGGGCGGCTGAGGTGACTCGCTGTGCGTGCGCGGCAGAAAGGCACCGCCGCGTGATGACGCCGTTGAGTTGTTCGCGTCAGGTGGGCTAGCGTGCTGGCCTTGACACAGATTGCCTTTTTTCAGAGGCATGGATGTTCGCTGTGGACTCGCAGGCATAACAAGACCCAGATGGCATTCCAATTATGCTGATAAAGACATTAGGTCGGAGGTCTAAGCAGGCTTTAAGAGAGGCTATGAGCCAAAGAATAATCGATGGTGAAGTCCCCGATGGATGTAAATTTAGCAGGATGAGCATGATCTATAAGGAAAGGGAAACAAAGCTGACATAAACAACTTAGTCCTATAACAGTAACATCTGTGGTCTACAGGTTCGCGATGAAGATTATGAAGGGAAGACTGCAAGAATGAATAGAAGAAATGGGGGTGCTGAGGGAACTGCAGAATGGGTTTCGAAAACACAGGAGGTTGGACGACAATCTGTGCTCACTGACGCAGTGCATAATAATAGGCAGAAAAGGAACACAGGCCCCTGTGGCTAGCAATTTTGGATATCAAGGGAGCGTACTATAGCGTGGTTCAAGAGAACCACGCTATATTACGCTAATTAATTAGTGTGTGGGGAATACCACACACTAAGTGATTGATATGGGGGATTCAACGTCCCAAAACCACAATATTACGATTATGAGAGACACCGTAATGGAGGGCTCCGGAAATTTCGACGACCTCGGGTTCTTTACCATGCACCCAAATTTGAGCACACGGGCCTACAACATTCCCGCTTCCATCGGAAATGCAGCCTTCGCAGCCCGGATTCGATCCCGCGCACTTGACACACTAGATGTGGAATATAGAGTCACCCATCTTTTAAATGATGTCTATAAAGTAACAAGCCATTTATAAATTGGGAAAACAGCTATCCAAGCCCGCAGAGGTAAAACGGGGGATTAGGCAGGTGTCCTCTGTCGCCCTTGTTATTCATGATGCACCTACTAGGACTAGGGGCAAAACTAGAGGTAAGTGGACTGGATTTCAACATCCGTTTTGTCAAACAAGAAAAACTCGTGGAACAGGAACTACCAGGATTGAAGTATGCAGATGATATCGGGCCGATGGCCTAAAACAAAAAAGTTTTGCAGAGATTGATGGACATCTGCAGTAATGGGGGAGATAGGTTACATTTCGTATTCAGTAAGAAAAAAGCAGCAGTCATAATTTTTAATGATAATAAAGGTAGTGAGTTTAGAATACAGGAGGTTACGCTAGAGATAAACAATAAATACAAATATCTGGGCGTATGGATAAGCAATGGGACCGAGGACCAAAGGGAACACGAAATACACGGGACGACAAAAGGTAACAGGAATGCAGCGGTGATGAAAAGCAGGGCACTGTGGAATAACAATAGGTATGATGCTGTGAGAGGAATATTGAAAGGGGTCATGGTTGCTGGTCTGACGTTCCGCAATGCGGTCTTGTGCATGAGATTAGAACTTCAAGCAAGATTATAAATTTAGCAACGTAGAACAGGTAGGCTTGCCTTAGCAGCTCACGGGAATACATCAAATTAGGGAGTACAAGGTGATGTGGGGTAGTGTTACAAGCTGCCACTGTAGTGTCGCCAGCGCGAAGTCGGCGACGGGAATAACAGCAAATTGGTTCGTTCCGTATGCAAGCAGAGACAGTGAAGAGATCAGAGACGTGAGAAAACAAAACAAACTTTGCTCTAGTGATATTGCAGCACACGGGATCTAGTACACCACTTCAATACAACTAACAAAAAACATCAACACTTGATACAACAAAAAAGCATATAAAACAATAAATCAGCTTACGCGAGAGAACTATTACAAACTACACAAACTAACAACAATAGGGCTACGGAGGAGAAAAGTCGAAGATATAAACAGGTGAAAGCATAGGTGTGATGGCCGGCAGCGTTGCGTCCCAGACGACCGGATGCAAGAAGTCGAAGAGAGTTCTGGCACGACTGCGATGTCGGCGGTGTTGCAACGCTGGTGGCTCCGGGAGGCTAGTGCTTGCAGGTGACTTCGAGCAGGTTGAGCTAACTCGAGGCGAAGTCCCGATGTCTACGTTGCAGACGTTAATATCGCGTCACAACTAGACGAACGGCTAAGTTTAGGTAGCCAGCCGATACAGAGCCACACTAAATACTTCTAGAAGAGATGTTTGTTGATCTGTTTCTACACCATGTTGGTCAGCGACTAGTCTACCTAGCAGAGCAAAATTCTGCGCTTAAATCCCCTTCGTGTCTCCTCGCTCTCTTCCTAGGGGATAAGAGACCTCTACATGGGTCCAATCAAGCGCGTTTAATTGATGGAAACTCCGCCCCAAAATTATTTTGACCCCACCCCTTTTTAATTGGGGGAGGGCCCTCAACTAGCGAGAGTGACAACCTGTTGGGTTGTTGTCATACGGCTGGGCCACCAGAGGGTTTCCCACGCTTTTCCCCGTGGGAAACGGTCAGACTGTTTGGCTCTCAGCCGGTGCGTCCCTTAGCCTAATCCTTGTTCGGGGTACATCGCGGCCTTCCACGACCTTGCAGACGCCGCCGCAGTTACAAAAGGATCAATCGTCGACGGCGACGTTCAAGAAGAGCACCCCATTCTGCACTTCTCGGCTCGCTTTCTTGCGCCCGCCGTTCCCACGGTCAGTGAGGAAGTACGGCGCCCGTTAATTGCCGTGACGCGGGGCCGCCAAAAGTGGCCGTCCGTGACATTGCCTCCCACTTTCAGAATGTTATTCATAACATTGGCTCACACGGAGGGGAATTTTTCGGCAACAACAAACAAAACACCACCAACAAGGGAGACATGAGGACTGTGCCTCTCATACACAACATAAATAGGCAGAGTGCATCAAAGTAACAACAAAAAGAAAAAACAATTGTTAGAGTACCAGCTTCAGTTACACGCAGTAATATCATTGCACCATGCAAACAAGAAAAAAAATAGCCGTGTACGGCAGCCATCAGTACAGAATACAATGCACGAATGTATACTACGAACAAAATGCAACAGGTGCGCTCCTCTACTCTAGTGAAATCGTTCAATGTGCATTACGACATGTAAAAACAACCAATACACCAATCAAAAAGAAAATAACTCCAAATACACTTATGTACAATGAAGTATGCACATGCAAACAGAAAACAAACGACGAAAGGAAAAAAATAACATGCTCCTAGACCTCAAGAACTATATCCGGCTCAAGTAATCAGCTCCCACATTTTCGCTACCCTTAATATGCGTAATGGTGAACTGGTACTCTTGGAGTAGTAAACTCCATCGAAGTACTCGAGCGTTCAGCGGTTTTGCCTGTTGGATATAACTCAGAGGCTGGTGGTCTGTCTGGACACAAAAATGTACTTCATATAAGTACATGGAGAATTTCTGAATCCTCCATACCAACACGAGACATTCGCGTTCGATGGTACTATAGGAAGCCTCCCGTGGAAGCAGCTATGGCTGGGATAAGCTGTGGGGTGGAGCTTGCCTTCGTGGGCCTGCATGAGCACGGCTCCGATACTTGTGTCCGATGCGTCCGTTCGAAGTACGAATGGTTGGTGCAAATTTGGTAGCCATGGTATCGGCTCCGTAAAGACATGTTGTTTGAGACTTCGAAAAGCCTCCTCGTGGGCTGCTGTCTACTTCACCGAGTCAGCTTCGCCCTTCCGAGTTAAATCTGTAAGGGGAGCGCTGACTTATGCGTAATTCTGGATAAATTTTCGGTAGTACCCGGTCAAACCGAGGAAGGCGCGCACTTGTCGCTTGGTTGAAGGACGTGGTGCAGCTTCGATCTTGTGGAGTGTTCTCCCCAGTGGTCGCAATCTGCCCCTGCCAACTCGGTGTCCCAAGAAGTCGATTTCTTCCACACCAAGTTCGCATTTACTGGGGCGCACTGTAAGCCCGGTCCTCTGTATGCGCTCAAAAAGCATTCCCAGAGACCTCAGGTGCTCTTCTCATGTCTCGGTGGCTACCAGTACATCATCGTAGTAGTGGTCCACACCGGGTATACCTTCTGCAACCTTCCGCATCAACTTAGCAAATACAGCAGGCGCTGTCTTGATGCCGAATGGCATGAAGCGGAAATGATATAGTCCCGATGTCGTCGAGAAGGCTGTCTTCGCTTTGGACTCTTCGGTGAGCGGGATCTGCCAATAGCCCTTCATGAAGTCGAGCTTCGAGAAATACTTCTTCTTTCCCATCGTAGCAAACACCGCGTCAGTTCTTGTCATAGGTTTGGAGTCGGCCACCTGAACGTTGTTCAGGCGTCAAAAATTGATACACAGTCAATTTGTACCGTCGGGTTTCTTTACCAAAATGACTGGCGAATTATAAGTTGACTGATTTCTCAAAAATGCCGAGCTTCTCCATCTCCCGCACCTCTTTCTCAACACCTTCCCGCGTTGCAAAGGGAAAAGGGTATTGTTTCACGGGGACGGGGTTACTCGTGGTGAGTTCAAGGTTGTAGTGGACGCAGTCAGTTTTGCACGGGACATCCGAGAAAAAACGAGCGTATTTCCTGATAATTCTTTGCAGCTGTCCGATCTGCTGAGCGTCCAGTTTGTCGGAGAGCTTCACGTCTTCTTCCCCTTCTACTTTCAGCCAGTCAGAAGTTGGAATATTCTCGTCCTCACTCGATTCCACAACACCAAATGTCATGTTGCACACCTTGGTGGAGGGGCTGTCCCTCTCCTCGTATCTTTTCAGTAAGTTGGCGTGGAAGATTTTTCTGCCGCCAGCTGTGTCTACGACGTAGTCAGCTTCACCTTTCTTTTCCCGGACTTCAAAAGGACCCTTCCATTGCAGCAGCAGCTTGTTCGTGTCGGTGGGAAGTAAAATTAGTACCTTGTCTCCGGGGTTGAAACTCTGCTCCTTCGCCTTTCGATTGTACAGCTTCGTGTACCGTGCTCCGGCTTTTTCCAATTCCTCGTGTGTCAGGTGGCACGTTTCCTCCAAATGGTTCCGAAGGTTGAAGACATGCTGGTATGTCGCCTTAGCTTCTTCAGTCAAGTTGGCGTTCGTCCACAGCTCCTTCAGTATCGCCAAGGGTCCCCTCACATGGCGGCCGTAGACAAGCTCGAAGGGTGAAAACCCCATACTGGCCTGCGGAACCTCCCTATATGCAAAGAGGAGAGGTGCCAAGTAGCGGTCCCAATCTCTCGGTTTTTCGGCGCACATGCGTTTCAACATTAGTTTTAAGGTGCCGTTAAAATTTTCCACCAAGCCATTCGCCATGGGGTGATGTGGGGTGGTGTGGGGCTGGCGCACGGAAAGGAGCCGCGCTACTTCCTTCATCAGGTCCGATGTGAAGTTCGTGCCACGGTCGCTCAGTACCTCGCGGGGGACGCCAAATCGGGAGAACATCTCGACCAAGGCTTCGGCCACTCGCTCAGTTTCGATACTAGGGAGCGCCACGGCGTCTGGATACCGGGTGGCATAATCCATTAAAGTCAAAATGCATCGGTTTCCATGCTTTGAGGGCGGGTGAATCGGTCCCACTACATCGATCGCCACTCGCTTGAACGGGGTGTCGATTATGGGTGCCCTCCCCAGTGGAACATGTGGTACATGGTCCTTTGGTACGGTGCGCTGACAAATGTCACATGAGGCAACGAACCTTTTTACGTCAGCTGTGATGCCTAGCCAAAAGAACTCCTCCGAGATCCGGTCCTTGGTTTTCTGCGTGCCCAAGTGTCCTGCCATTATACCATCGTGTGCTGTTTTAAGCACAGCATCTCGGTGGCAGTGCGGAACGACTAATTGGCGTACAAGCCGTCCGTTGGTCTCTGTGTACCGTCGGTACAGCAGTCCCTGTTATTGTTTGTACTCGACGCTTCCCTTCTCATTTCGGCATGTTTGCTTCCTGCCGATCTTCTCAAAACACTGAGTGTCACACCTCCCCTCTGTTCGCAGCCATAGTTATGTCCCGGCAATCCCGCCGTGGTCCCAGGCATACGAAGCTTGGCAATTTTTTCCGGCTGTGGATGTGCTTGGGAACGGGTGATAGCTGCTGCTACAGGCTCTTTCCTTGACTCTTTTGTCGAGACAGGTTTTTCAGTCTCCTTTCTGGGATCATTAGGAGGTCTTATGCCATCAATATTGCCCAGAATGAGGTCATACAGTGGATCTTGCAGGCATAGTGCTGTCAGATTGCCAGTAAAGTAGGAGGTGTCAACCTCAATCCGTGCTTCGGGCAGCATCCTCGCTGTTCCGTCCACCAAGTAGACGAGTCTGCTTGTACCTGTTAGCTCGTCTTCCTTCACCAACCTTCTCTGCATGATTACTGTGTTGCACCCTGTATCCTGCAACACTGATATGTCTGTGCATCGGAGGGTCCCTGTGGCCACTGGTAGGTTCTCGGCCAGATGTTTAGGTGGTATCACCCTTACGGCGTTGACGACGGGGACTTTTTCGCCATTCCTAACCTCGATATACCCCTCGCATATGGGATCCTCATGCGTTTCTCTTGGTGCGTAGAGGCAGGACGCTTGGAGTGAGTTATTTGCTCCTGACCGGCAGTCGTTTGCCCTATGTCCTTTTTTCCACACTTGAAGCAGACGATGGCTACATTAGCGGCAGGTCTGTCGCGACACAAGTGCGGCGGGTGATTCCCACGATTGCAAATATAGCACCGTGGTAGTGGTGCGTGGCTGTTGCCTTCTTTCTCGTATTTCCCCTTCTCGTTCGTTATGGGACCATCTTTATTTGTTTTCGCGAGGCTTGCTTCACCCTGAGCTTCCAAAAACTGGTCTGCCAGCTCAAACAAGTCTCCCAGGGATTCCGCCCTCTTTTTTTTAAAATATAATGCCAGGTTCGAACCACATCCGTGCAAAAACCTCTCTCTAATCAACAAAGCGCGGAGGGACTCGAATTCTGTCTCAATTTTGGACAGCTCAACCCATCTATCGAAGTAATGTCTTAAGCAAGCTGCGTACATTGTTGCTGTTTCACCCCCCAATGGCCTCTCCTTATTAAATTTGTCTCGGAACCCATCTGCCGTGAAGCGAAAGCGCTTCAGAAGGGTGGTTTTAACCTTGGTGTAGTCCGCTGCATCTGTAGGTGGTAGCCTGCCATAAACACTTAGCGCCTCTCCTGTAACACATGTCGAAAGCGCCGTCGCCGTTTAACTTTCAGGCCACTTTTGCCCTCTGGCGATGCTCTCAAACCGGCGTATAAACGCATCTAAGTCGTCCCTTCCTTCGTCAAAGGTGACGAGCAGTCTACCTGCATGTATTCTCAAACTCGGCTCCTCCCCGGAATAGCCGTGCTCACTGCTGGATCGGCTCACCCTGCTACTCTCACTGAGGCGAATCTTTATTTGCAGTAACTGCACCTCCCGTTCTCCGGCTTCCCTAGCCACTTCCCTTTCTTTTTCCTTTTCCTCCCAGGCCAGTGCCCGCTCTTCTCTGGCTAACGCCTGCGCCTGTTCCTGCTGCTCCTTAACCCATTGTCTCAGTTCGACCCCCTCGAGGCCTAACTGTTTACCGTGCGCGATCCACTTATCCAAATGCATACACTTCATGCTGCAAACTGTCACTGTAATGCCACTATAAAAACAGCGCAATCATATGCAGGATGCAACCACTTTTACTGTGCGGCTCTATCACCACGCTGTCCACACGGTTCTCGTTCACCCCTCACTGTCTTACCCTAGTACGGAACCTCCCTGTTGCGGACGCCAGTTTTGTTACAAGCTGCCATTCTAGCGTGTTACAAGCTGCCATTCTAGGCTTGCCTTAGCAGCTCACGGGAATACATCAAATTAGGGAGTACAAGGTGATGAGGGGTAGTGTTACAAGCTGCCACTGTAGCATCCCCAGCGCGAAGTCGGCGACGGGAATGACAGCAGGTTGGTTCGTTCCGTACGCAAACAGAGACAGTGAAGAGATCAGAGACGTGAGAAAACAAAACAAACTTTACTCTAGTGATATTGCAGCACACGGGATCTAGTACAACACTTCAATACAACTAACAAAATACATCAACACTTGATACAACAAAAAACATATAAAAACAATAAATTAGCTTACGCGAGAGAACTATTAGAAACTACACAAACTAAGAACAATAGGACTACGGAGGAGAAAGCTCGAAGATATAAACAGGTGAAAGCATACGTGTGATGACCGGCAGCGTTGCGTCCCCGACGATCGGATGCAAGAAGTCGAAGAGAGTTCTGGCACGACTGTGATGTCGGCGGTGTTGCAATGGTGGTGGCTCCGGGAGGCTAGTGCTTGCAGGTGACTTTGAGCAGGTTGAGCTAACTCTAGGCGAAGTCCCGATGTCTACGTTGCAGACGTTAATATCGCGTCACAACTAGACGAACGGCTAAGTTTAGGTGGCCAGCCGATACAGAGCCGCACTAAAAACTTCTAGAAGAGATGCTTGTTGATCTCTTTCTACACCATGTTGGTCAGCGACTAGCCTGCCTAGCAGGGCAAAATCTTGCGCCTAAATCCCCCTCGTGTCTCCTCGCTCTCTTCCTTGGGTACAAGAGACCTCTACATGGGTTCAATCATGCGCGTTTAATTGATGGAAACTCGACCCCAAAAATATTTTGACCCCACCCTTTATTATTTGGGGGAGGGCCCTCATCTAGCGAGAGTACCAACCTGTTGGGTTGTTGTCATACGGCTTGGCCACCAGAGGGTATCCCACGCTTTTCTCCGTGGGAAATGGTCAGACTGTTTGGCTCTCAGCCGTTGCGTCCCGTAGCCCAATTCTTGTTCGGGGTACATCGCGGCCTTTCACGACCTAGCAGACGCCGCCGCAGTTACAAAAGGATCAATCGTCGTCGGTGACGTTCCAAGAAGAGCACCCCAGTCTGCACTTCTCGGCTCCCTTTCATGCGCCCGCCGTTCCCTTTGTCAGTGGGGAAGTACGGCGCCCGGTAATTGCCGTGACGCGGGGCCGCCAAAAATGGCTGTCCGTGACAGATAGACATCATTTGAAGGCAGGGAAACTAGCAGCAAGAAAAAATTTGAGAAGCGATTGAGAGAAACGGGAGAGAAGCGTTGGGCTAGAAAGGTATTCAGCTATTTGTACACGAACAATGTCAAAAAAAAGTGAAGGAAGCGAAGCAGAAAATTGACTGGTAAATACTTAGAAAACAGCAGGGTGCCGAACTAAAAACAATTATTGGTTAAGAAGAAGGTGAAGGAAGCTGAGACCAATATGTGGAGAACCGGCATGATTATGAAGTCCGTACTAGAGATCTATACAACTTTTCAGCAGGAAATTGCCAAGGAAAGAATCTATAATAATACTTGGGGTAGTTCTCTACTGTTTGAGGGCAGGACGGGAGTATAGCGAACCAGGACATATCGGGCCAAATACGAAGGGGTAGACACGGTATGCAGGGCGTGTTGAGAGGAAGAAGGAACTGCCGAACACTTGACCATGATCTGTAAACGCCTTTACCCTGTAGTTCCGGACGATGGCGCTGAGTTTTTCAAAGCACTGGGGTTTAGGGACAGGAAGGGCAAAATAGACTTTGAGCGGGCAGAATTAACTAGGAGGAGGTTCTCTTATTGGTGGCTAAAGTCATGGCACGAGTGGAAGTTCAACCCTTCACTGCAACGTACGAGTCCTCAACCTTACTATTTAAAGGGAAAAATCTAATTTTTAGTTCACTAAGTATTACAGCTTAGGGGTGTATGCCACCGCCCCATATAAAGGGTACAACCATATAAATCTTTTCATCCAACCCTCTTGAGCGCACGTGCCAATTGTCCTAGGAAGCCGAAAACGTAGGACAGCTGCCAGGTCCCGTGAATTCTTAAAGAGGGGCAATCGAGACTGTCGCGTCTTTGAAAAAGGAGACCGGGCAGTCGGCGGGAACGGTTTGAGAGGGAGGCAACTGTTACGACGACTGTTGCCTGGCCAGACATTGCTGAATCTCTCTTGACTGCTTTCCCACGCGTGGACCACAAGCGTTGGGCGAAACTTTCGGAGTCCATTTTTCAGTAATAGCAAGAACAATACATGTGAACCACTGCTCCAAGGTCAAAGCAGAGTGGTATATTGGCCGACGTGTGCCACAGGCTTTATTTTCCGAATTTCATCTGGTGCTCCTCAACTCGTGCGTACAGGTTATCAAGCCTTTCTGTGGAACTGGCGCAGTGGTTCTTGAGATGATGGATGGTTTTTTTTTGGTCATGGGTTGCTGGGCTTGCAGCAATGTTTGCGCGTAAGACAGCACGAAGGTGAGTACGGGCTTGTCTGACATGATTGACCGTTCCACTAGGTGAACATCTTCGGGACAATATCGACGGGAGAAGTTACGGGTGGTTCAAATAAATCTCCCTGAAGTCAAGCGAGTTTCTCACGCACAGTATTTCGTGCAAGTCCTCGAACGGCATTGGTATCGCTTGGCCACACAGGAGCCTTACCTAAGTGGTACGAGACGGGCGTGGTATGAGACGCATCAGAAAGTCGCATGATGCCCGACGCGCATGAGGAAGTTGGAATATGTGCAATCAGAAGCCTCGCGATTTTTTCGCTGGTCCGTTTCTCGACAAATGATAGATAGAGAGGAATTCGTATCACGAGTTCGATCGTAAACTTAGTCATAAGACATCTACACGATACACCTGCTAGCCCACTGCCACTTGTCTGACAATGACATCAGAGGCAGACAAGTTCAGCATTGTGTTGAATAGTATTGCTGATGGTAGCTTAAACGTCTTCATGTGTAAGAACTGATCCACTATTTAATTCATAAGCACAAAACGTCGGTGCTTTGAAGAAGATAGTTGCTGGAGGGTAAATCAGTGCATCAACCAACTTCCAAACACCGCTGCTACCTTCTCGAGTGAAGATCCTGCACCACCAACTTCAAATGAGAATTCCACTTTCACCAGGATTGTTCGTCTCGAGCTGGGACAACATCAGGACCTCAAACTTTGGCTGCCATTCTAACGTTTTGCGACAAGCCAGTGCATTACTGTGATAATTTATTTTTTGGCAGCGCATTCATGTTTTATTCCTTTACCAATAAGAGTCGTTCCTGACGCGTATTATTTCTGCGCGTAATCGTCTTCCCCTGAGAGGAATGCGTGAAAAAAAAATACAACTTTGATAATGTTCAAGCATCTTGTTCTAGATGCTTTGTGAGATTCTGAACTACTAAGTTGTATACAAGACTTCAAATCAATATTTCGCTCCCATACCTTTTATGCTGTTGTTTGGTCCTGTTTTATCATATTGAGTAGGCGCCATTTGAAAATTTTCAATTTTACATTGAATAGAGCACTGATTTTTTACCAGTGTTGTTTCATCACCATCATCATCAGCCTGATTATGCCCATTGCAGGACAAAAGTTTCTCCCACGTTCGGCCCCTTATCCTATTGCCACTTTACATCTGCGACTTTTTTATTCTCATCTGCCTGCCTAACTTGCTCCTGCCCTTGCGTGGGTTTGCCTTCTCTGGGAATGCAGTTAGTTCACCTTCATGACCAGTGGTTATCCTTGCAACGAGGTGTTCGCCCAGACCATACCTCTTTTTTCTTGACTTTACCTATGATATCATTAACATCGAATTGTTCACTGTCCCACTCTGCTCTCTTTCGTTTCTCAAAGTTACTCCTATTTATTTTCTTTTCATTATTCGCTTTGTCGCCCTTGAGTTAAGCTGAACCCTTCTTGTAAGCCTCCAGGTGACTGCTCCTTAGGTAACTACTGGTGACATTCAGCTGTTATGCCTTCCTTTTCAGGGTAAGTGGCAGATTAACATTTATGATTTAAGAATGCTTGCTGCATGTGATCCACATCATCCCTATTTTTCTAGTTACTTCACTCTCAAAGTTCGCCTCCACGGTCACTACCTGTTCATGTAAACAAATTTCTTTACAACTTCCAGCATGTTTCCACCTATCGCAAAGTGCAGTTTTCTGCGGAGATTGTTGCCCTTTACTTTATATTTGTGCTTTTTCTTTTCACAACGACTCTTCTGCTTTCTGGGTCAAGTTCATAATCAGCGGTTGCAATTCGTCCTCTGAGTTACTCATCAAGATATTGTCATCATGGAATCGCAGATTACTAAGATACTCTCAAATAACTCTTAACCCTATTTCTTCCCATTATAGGGTCCTGAAAATTTCCTGTAAGAACGTCGTAATTAGCAATGGAGAGATCGTACCTACCGGCCTTACACCCTTCTTCATTGGGATTCTGTCACTTTCTTCATAAAGAACTTTCGTGGCTGTGGATCCAGTACACATTTATTACGGTATGTTTGTTTAGAGTTCCTCGGTGCCTTAACTCCGTAGTGCCTGCATTACTGCTGATGTCTCGACTGGGTCAAACACATTCTCGTAATTTATGAAGACTAAATATCGGGGTTGGTTATATTTCACGCAATATCCCATTACCTGGTTGATAGTATGAATGTGGTATATTGTGGAGTAGCCTGTATAGAACAGTGCTGATTTGCACAGAACACGGACTTCCCAGCAATACGTATAGGCAGTGCATTTTAAGATGGTGACTTCTCATTGCGGGAAACAACACGCTTAGTAAAGTTCGAGCATTGACAGAGAATACGATAAATGCAAACTTTAGTGAGGGTACTTGTCGGTTGGTAAAACTCTATCTTGAGCACTAGCACCCGTTTCCCCCATGGCGGAAACATATGCGGTTATCCCATTTTGCCGCATCTTTTTAGTTGCCTTCGGTGCGTGCGTTTAAGGCGCCGCAGGGCGCTGCCATGTGTGGACAGAGAGACCTTGCATGCACGCACCGAAGGAGCATAATAAAGTTATTTGTCCATTCATCCATCCATTCGTCCGTCCGTCCGTTCGCCCGCTCGTCCGTCCGTCCGTCTGTCATGCACGCATTGAAGGAGCATAACAAAGTCCGTCCGTCCATCCGTCCATCCATCCGCCCATCCATCCATCCATCCATCCATCTATCCATCCATCTATCCCTCCATCCATCCATCCATCCATCCATCCATCCGTCCACCCACCCATCCATCCGTCTGTCCGTCCATCCATCCGTCCATCCATCCATCCATCCATCCATCCGTCCGTCCGTCCGTCCGTCCGTCCATCCATCCATCCATCCATCCATCCATCCATCCATCCATCGATCCATCCATCCATCCATCCTCACGCAGGTTAGTATCTTCCTCTGCGTGTGAAACGTCTCGCGTGTCTAATCGCGCCCCTATGAAAGGCTGGTAGTTTTGTTACGTTGCGATCTCATGCGACAAATGTGAATGAACGTGAATGAATTGATAACAGAAATTTCAGAGACTCTCATCACAATACCCGAATCAGACAACAGCTAGGCATGGGTGGTGAACAGTACAACGTAAATAATGTGGTGCTTAATGCGCTAACAGTCCTCGACAGATTTTACGAGTTCAGAGAGTTTGATTGTGGTACCCAATGCTTTGAGTAAGATTGGAGTTCCTTCCATCATCACTAGTGAACCGATCACTCGACAATTTGTGTGGTACGAGGCTGCTCCTGTTCACGCTGGCATAAGTGCTGCAAAGATCACTACGCGCACTAGTTAGAAGAGTGTGTACGTGGCATATCTATGCTGCACAGTGAAATATTCTGTACAGGTATTAGTCCGTTGGCGTAAAGGAAAATGACTCGTGCACGGTTGCAAATAACGGAAGACACCTTGCCACAACGCTAGCAATTAAGGGAGCAGAGCAACAGAAGCCAAAACAAAACGAGAACTTTCCGCGTGCTTGCGCCTATTTAGGTTTTCTGGCGCATATAAACAGCAAACAAGCTATTCCTCTAATAGTAGGCATAGTGTGACCCGAGGTGCACTTTTGATTGAGATGAAGTGAACATTTATCAACAACGATGACCTTGCCCTTGCAAATCGCACAATAAAAGCTCTATGATTGGATCACGTCATTCCTTTTCAATGTCGCAATGCAACATGATGTCAACCAAGGTTGCGAAAAAGTCTGCCCTGAAAATAAGGCTTGCAAAGTTATGTGGCCAACGTGCAGCGCAACTTACAAAAAAACAATTATTGCGCATTGAAAGCGTGCTTTGATTGCTACTGTAAAGTAAAACAAATGTTGACCAAATGCTTTCACTACAATTAAGCCTGTTTGACATGTGCAGCATCGCATAAAAAACGCCAGGCCTGAGTGAAACCTGCAACACTGTCACTTCGAAAGCTTGAAGAGTGGCTTTCAAAGACTTTTTAAACACTTTCGAATAACTACAACAACTACACTGGTTGGGTACTCACTATGCCATAAATAATCGTAATATTTTTGTAGTAGGTGGACACTCGTTGTGCTGTTTTCGATCATTGCTCGGAGTGTTGGATCCGCTACAGGAATAGGAATATTGTGAGATAAATTCATACAGTGGCTGACGAAGGTAAAAAATTATGCTTGAAGTGGCTATGCGCCACAATAAATAGATGAACAAGAACAAGCTTTTGTAATGGTCAGATCAATGGACCCGAATTCACGCTAATCGCACTGTGTGACGCCTATTTGTTTCTTTGATATTCGAAAACTTTTTTATTACTGAAATTGTCGCAATTATTTTTCTGACATATTTCCTACCTGACCCAGTTTTCAAATGAGTCTGAAGCGCCGGTGTGACTCAGTGGTAGAATACTGAGCTGACATGCAGAGTACCCGGGGTTACACCCATTCCGTCATTGGTGTTCGTTATTTACTGAACTTTTTTATTTTTTGCGATATTGACTACCAACATTAGCGGCGGCAAACCACTATGGCGCCGTACGCCACCTGTGCTGAAGAGGTTTTGCTGTAAAAAACTCAGTCCCATAAACATGAAGTCACAGTTATCGACAGTAGGAAATTATTCGCTCAGCAAAGTAAGCAAAATTGAAATCTAAATATCATTGTCTAAAAACGACTGCCTATACCTCTCAGTCCTCGTTGTAAACGCAGCCGTCCTCGACTTGTGAAGTGCACTTCGCCCCGACGAAGACTAGGCCATCTACCCTTAACAGATATCAACGATTAATGAGGCGTTCTCCAATTGAATGAGCCAGCGCATTCATGTTTTTTCAAAGACTAGTCCATTTATTGACGCGACGAGAGGTCGTTGCTCCAGAAAGCCACTCTACGTGTAGTTGACTGTATTTTGTGCGGTTACTTCACATAAATAATTACTCTCTTCACAAGCATATACACGGGGAGAAGGGGAAGTCTAACGAAATTCATATACAGGTAACCATTTTCCTCAAACTACCGAAGATAGTCACGTCACACAGTAAAGCTGACGCCGGTGCTCTCACACCCCCCTTGGTGTTGGTGTTGGTGTGAATCCCCCCCTCGGAAAAGTCTGGCTACGCCTCAGTCGGAAACATGTCCTCAAATACAGCTAATTGTTGCAATGCGTCATGAGCAACGTCGTCTGCCGATTAGCTGGCGTGTCAAAGGAGAGACTTCACGAATAAATGAAAAACAACAGCAACTTATCACGCCTCATCGCGGTTTACGTTCACGCAAACGCCGCGTTTGCAGTCGTCGCGGCATTGTGAAAACGGCGTTCACCAGGCTCTCACTTTATTCCTCGGAAATCGCGAGACATGCGGGATAAAGAAGATTAATAGGGGGAGCCTATGAAACACTTACCCTACTTGGACCAGGAATTGGACTTGAAGATGGTGCAGGCTAAAAATAGTACAACACGGTAACTTAAAATGATAATTGGGAGCATACACAATAGCGCGATTGTATATATCCTTTTAACAAACGTATTTACAAAATTTCAGTAAAAATTGTTACCCATGCTATGGCGAAGGCGCAATTACCCGGTGTTTACTCGCACGCGCCATTAAAGCATAAATATTAGAAACACTACACATCTTCTGAAAGCTTCCTAGTGGCATTTGGCGGTAGCAGCGTGCTGTAAGCGGAATTTTCTAGAGTGTGATATGGTGGCTTGGATAACACCGCTCTTTAGTTTTATAGTTATGAAAAATGTACTGCATCGGTGATCTTGTGTACGTTACCTTATTTTAGGTATATAGTCTACGCGATGCAGTTAACATAACGCGTCTCTTGCCGAAAACAGTTTCCCAGTAAAAGCACGAGGTAATTACGAGGGCCGATTTTGGCGCCATAGCTATTTGTCACCACCGGTGTGCCTCACCACTATCACTCAAAGTAAGAAAACAAAATATGGGCAGATCTGTGGTACCTTCAACATCAATGTTATGTGAAGTATTCAGAGGGAAGATGAGAGTGAGGTACTCTTTTGATGAGTGAAACATTGCAAAGTGGCGTTAGAGAGAAAGACGTCACTAAACATGACCTTCACAAATCAATTGATGATAAAGGGCAACTACCTAAGGATTCCTAAGGCAAGCTACAAAGTATAGCATCTGAGCGAACACACCAGTTTAGCATGAATGTTGGTTATCTCGCTGATTCGCAGTGCGAAAATTTTACTTTCAAAGGTATTCCTGAGGTTTCTTCGCAAACGTAGAAGGACACTATGCGTTTCGACGAAAAAGTCGTGATTAACAATTTGGGTAATCAGGTGAACTAAAGCATTTACACAGGTCGGGCGTACGTAAAAAGAACAGCGTTCTTGTAATCATTATATTTTTTCAGTTTAAACATAAAACCACCATGCCAACAACCTTCTTCAAGGCTTAACACATATGAGTGTTTGTGTATCGAGGGAGATCTGCCAAGGTGCAGCATACCAGAAAGAAACTGGTATTTTTGACGACAAAACAAGAAACTACAATACAGGTAAACTACTGTTCGATTAACTTGTTTTAAGCAATCAAGCTTATGTCCATCATGCAATCAAGCTTATGTTCTACCTTGAATAGAAGGGGTGACCCAAGGTAACAACGAACCAAGGAAACAGCGAGAACAAACGATAAGTAGTAAGGGGTAAAAATTTACACATTTTACAGAGCCCACGGAACTATAAATTTACTGAAGGAAGGCGTGGGAGCAGGCTAGTTCATATTTCATGTCTTAAACAGCTGAAGCACGAAAAGGTAACGACGGACTAAGAAAACAAACGATTGTCCACATCGTTTTCTTAGTCCTGTGTTATGTTTTGTGCTTCAGCTGTTTATGGCATTGAAAATCAACTAGCCCGCTCCCACAACTTGCTTCAGTATGCTCCACCACAGCAAGATAGACCTCATACCATGCACTGAGTTGGACAAAAAAGCTCCGGCAGACATTTATCATTCTCCGTATGCAATTTCGGGAGCTTATTATATAAGCAAGACCGTTTTTCTGCTTTCCTCCCTAGTGGTACTGCTGATATCAATGTGGGAATTGAAACATCAATGTCTGGCGATTTGTAGTACATTTAGCTGTCTAGGTCTAAAACTTAACAGAATTTAGGCAAGATAAAACGGCCTCGCGTGGTGGTGGAATGTTGTACACTATAAGAAAAATAGCTGGCGTCACGTGTTATGGTAACTGACAAGTGTCTTCAAATTTCGTAGGTAGCACTCCGCCCCTCAGTAGCTGTAAACTTTGTAATTAGTGTCTGCTATCGTGCGCCAGATACTACACGCAGTTTCCTCAGTGCCTACACAACTTTCTTAGTACAGTGCGCAACAAATTTTAAATTTGACTACTACTTACCGCTGCTAATTTTAATCATTCCATTATGGACTGGTGGCCATGCATGGTAATCAGCGACAGAAGAAAATGAGAGAGTCAGAAGTTTTCGCTTGTGCTTCCTTTGTTCAACTTTAGTAAAATTGTTTACGTGCGCACGCTTGGGCAATCAGTTGTCATTTCTTGCTTAGTGCTCATACAAGTACCATATGTATTAACGTGTTAAAATGCGCCATCGATGACAAAAATCTACCACTGTCATCTTCAAATGTTTAAGAAAAAACACGTCATGCTAAAAAAACTTTGACTACTGGCTTAACGCAATATCATGTATAGTAAAAGCAGCTTAACAAGCCTTCCTAAGTCGAACAATGCATCACACGGAGGATCACAAAAACTCGCTAATCAACATGGTGGGTTCCATCCTCTTCTATCACTACAAGACGTCATATTATTACAAAATAAGCAGATCTTAGACTCAAAAACGAGAGATGTCCGTGGCCTTCTTACCCTATATATTCAGCAAAGTATTCGACACCTTCTTTAACCACCTACAACTGGAATTCTCAGCCAGTTACGGCCATGGCAAAAACTTCCATGCTTACATTCGTTTTTTTCTGCAAGACAGAAAAGCCAAACTATGGGTATCACAATACTTTTTCGACAGAGACGTGGCAGTAATTTATGCGCTCCCTTTCAACAAACAATGTTGAAACTACTAAATTCAGTAAAATACTGTCAGAAAGTAACAAAAACGTCAGGCGGGTGCGGAAGGCACAGAACTGTCACAGCGAAAGCTAGAAGAACAGCCTTTCAAGGTCTTTTCTAAACATTTATTGTGGAAATGCTGCAAAGACCTTTGCTGGGTTACCACAAGGGCAGTAATAACCTTAACTTCTGAGTAGTAGGCCAGCACTCACTATGCTTGCCTTCGGCATTCTTCTGAAGAGCGTCGTATCCGCTAAACACTTCCACGAAGTATTGTGGCGATAGCTCACACAGTTACTGACGACGATGAGAAATTATGCCTGAAGTGGATGAAACACTTTATTACTCATATTACCACGAATCTTTTTCCGACATCAAGCTAGCTTAAGGGAATTTTGCGAACAACTTTCAAGCCGTGGCGTGGCTCAGCGGTAGAATACGACCTGGCCCACAGCGGAACCGGGTTCGAACCCCACCGTGTCCTCAGTACTCTTTATTTAATGATTTTTGTCTTTCAATTCTGATTACGGACAACGGTGGCGGTGATGGCGGTGGGGGTTGCCGCAGCAGCGGACAACTACGGCAACATGCGTGACCAGACTTCTGAGTTCATAATAGCTTTCACTGTAAAACTCCGCGGCATCGCTAACATAATTTATGCTGTATACGGAGAGGACATCACCACCTGGTGCCCAGAAGGCCCACTGGTGCAAGTAGAGCAGGCTATTCAAGCCGCTCTCTATACCACAAAAGCCCCTCTACAAAATACCGCACTGCGACCGCCACCCACAAAATCAGAATTGCTGTGCTGGCAATCTCGACAAGGTGTTCGTAGTTTGATCCCCGGATACCTGCTACTCATAGCGCTACAAGCCAAAGACGACCAATGACTACCCCGCATTTACTCCATATGCATTCTCGGCCTGTTAGTCGAGGCCAGCGGCTGCCTTGCATGAAAAATAGCAAACATTACCGCTTAAACGAAAAACAAACTCCGAGGGATTCAGCTAGTCTCAGGTACCAAGTACTGTCTTGGAGAGGCCAGCCTTCTGTGTTTCAAGTACACTTCCTTTGTGAGCCACATCGACTGGGTCACCTCTAACGACTACTTGAAAAATGTAGAAAAGACGAAGGTAAAGGCATTCATGCGCGAAGGCATTGAATAAGCCCTCGGCCTACACAAACCTCGAGTACTTCCCGTCTCGGCATGCACAGCGGCATCGATCAAGTTACTGGAGCCCAGACCATGCCCCAAGTGCTCCACCTCTCCTCCAAGGCTGGCCACTTACCTCTAAGCGAGGTCGGCGCATTCCCAAACGCCATCTTTGAATGCGCCCTAGCCCTGCCGAGCTATTGTAGAGCTATCTACAAGGAAAAGCCATTCATAAGAAATGTCCCTTCACGATACTGCAAAGGCAGATGCCTGGCCTGTGCTTGCGTGATGCTCGACCGCATTGCAGCGAATCGCAACTCGACAGTGTTCATCAATGCGGCAAAATAGATTAACATCTCGATCAGTGCACTCGCAGTAGTATATGGTGACGAATCTTTACGCTAAGCCTTCTCGGTTAGGCGAGCAATGAGCACCATAGCCGAGCAGACTGTTATAGCTTCCGATACGATCTACCCTTCGCACACGAGCGTTCTCACAGACTCCTGCGCCGCCGTTCGTGCTTACGGAAGCCACATTGTCGCTCGTGAAGCAGCTCTCGTTTTGCAATCATGCATGCAAGTGCACGAAAAACTTGCACTACCTGTATTGGTTCTGTGTCCACGTGAACAAAGACGCCTACTCACCCTAACTCATTATCAAAAATGAAGCTCTCTTCAAGCAAAATGAATTTTTTTATAAAGAAATGCAAAAAAACGTAGCAACCTTTATCCGGGACCAACATGGCAACTACTGCGACAAGCTTGGCCTGCAGAACGAGCGTCTGACAGACCTCGGAGCCGTCGTCGCAAAGAATGCCTTTTCACTGATCTAAGGTTGCATGAAAGGTTGTGCAAACAGCGCCACATCCAAGAAAAGAATAAAATAACGAGTCGGGTATATCTCAAGCATGAATGCAGATTAGTAAAAGTTCGAGCCTGCAGCCGGTGAAGTACGACAGCCTCCTTTTGTACGATTAACTCTGGTGGGACTTGGTATTGTTGCCATTGGTGTATGCAACTTCGCATGACTTCATGATAAATGAGGAGCGGGGGACTTAACTTTATTGTTACGATTGGGCGTGTTTATTGAAGAGCGAATGGCGAAGGGTAGCCACGCCGACACTAGGCTGCTTTCAAACAGACCACTTCCTTCTCCTCTTCCTTTCTTCACATGTTGCCGCTTCAGCGTAACACTCCCACTTTCCCAGACGAAGCCCCCTGGGCGAGAATTAATCACGAGGATGAAAGCACTTTAGGCGGGCGACGGGAACAAAGCGAGCGACGTGAACGTCTGCCTAGAACAGTAGCCGGGAGATAAGAGACGAGCGCATGAGTATGTCACATCACTTAGGCGACCGACGATGACAAAAGGACCGGTGTAACAAGCCAGAAACTTCTGGTACAGACCACGCTTGCGAAAGAGTGTCCATAGCCATCCTTTTCCTACTTTTTTAGAAAACACGTTCTTGTGCCATGAATCATAGGCGAACTTGGAGCGGTCTTGGATTGCCAAGGTATGGAGCTGAGCTAGGCGACGTGCTTCCTACGCGCGGCAGTGAGTCTGAGCAATGGAAGAGTCCTCATGCGCATTAAAAGGCAGAACGGTGTCAAGAAAGTGGCGGGGGGTCTGACATAAAAAAGATAGATTGGACGGTAGTCAGAGGTTTTATGCTTTGCCGTGTTATAAGCGTAGGTGATAAATGGCAAGATGTCATCTTAGTTCTTGCGCCTAGAGTCAGCGTACACTATATTATTGTTGGTAAACGTTTTGTTAGTGCGCTAGCCGAGACCATTTCTCTGCAGGTGATAGGTGGTTGAGTGACGAAACTGGCAAGCACAGAGACGCAAGAGCTCTTCTACAACATCGGCTACAAATTGTCGACTCCGATCACTCAGAATAATTCGAGGCGGTCCGTGACGCCGTATCACGAAAGAGAGGAGGAACCTTTGATATATCTATGGCCGTTGCTGTTGGTAGCGCTTCACTTTCCACATAACGTGTCTTGTGGTGTAAGCAGACTATGATGCAACGGTTGTTGTTTAATGAGAGTTGAAATGGACCGAGAAGATCCACTCCAACTATTTCCAAAGGAGACAAGGACGACATCAAGGGGTGGAGGAGACCAACCGGTTCAGTATTTGCTCGCTTGATTTGTTGGCATTTATCACAACTAGCCACATACTTTTATGTATTGCGTCGCATGGTAGGGCAGTAGAATCGAGCCAGCATGCGGTGGTACATTTTGGCGTACCCAGGAGCCCCGCTGATGCGTCGTCGTGAATAGCATAGAGTACGTGCGTTCTCCAATTCTCGGCGACCACTAGAAGAAGGCGGGCATCATCAGCTGCGGAATTTTGTTTGTAACGCTCCGCCATGGTGGTCTAGTGGCTAAGGTACTCGGATGCTGACCCGCATGTCGCGGGGTTCTAATCCTGGCTGCGGCGGCTGCATTTCTGATGGAGGCGGAAATGTTTTAGGCCCGTGTGCTCAAAAGTAGGTGCAAGTTAAGGAGCCCTAGGTGGTCAAAATTTCCAGAGCCCTCTACTACGGCCTCTCTTATATTCATATGGTGCTTTTGGGACGTCAAACCCCACATATCTGTCTAACTTTGTTTGTAAAGTAAGCCATCACGGACGCTAAAGGCATGGCTACCTGTCGGTTGAGTGGCTGAGAAAAAGAAATAACCGAAGCTGCGGTCACTGCGCTGTTCTTCTCGAAAGGTAGCGAGGTGAGGAAAAGCGGTATCGTCGATGGTAGGTAGAAAATCGTCAAAATTGTCGGCGTCACATAGAGTTGTTGGTAGGGGAAGCCTCGAGAGACAGTCGGTGTCTGCATGATGGCGACCACTCTTGTATCATATTGTAAAGTTCAATTTCTGCAAACGTTGCGCCCATCGCGCGAGGCGATCAGAAGGATCATGGTGACCAAGCAACCAACATAGTGAATGGTGGTCAGTCGCTATCGGGACCTGGCAACCGTAGAGATATGGGCGCAACTTATGCACAGCAAGAACTACAGTGAGGCACTCTTGTTCAGTAAGAGTGTAAATCTTCTCGGCCTTGCTCAACAAATGACTAGCGTACGATATGACATGGTCGGCGACATTGATTCGCTTGATCAGCACGGCGCCGAGACCGATGCCACTCGCGTTGGGGTTCACTTCTGTCGTGACAGATAGATCGAAAGGCTGAGTGTGGGTCCAGACGTGAGAAGGAATTTGAGTTCATGAAACGAGGCATCGCACTCCGCTGTCCAGATGAAATCCTTATCTTTGCAAAGTAGTGAAGTCAGTGGCTAGGTAGTATCAGCAAACTTGGGCACACATCGGTGTAAGTATAAACAGAGACCCAGAAAACTCCTTAGTTCACGTTGTGACTGCGGTTATTTGAAACAGGCAACTGCAGCGACCTTCTGAGGGCAGGGCGCACCCCGTGTTTGTCTACAACATGGCCAAGTGCAAGTGCTTCTCACTTACCGAAGAGACATTTCTTGGAGTTCAGGGTAAGAGCAGCTTGTCCAAGGCATTGTAAAACAACGTCAAGTCGATGGTTGTGTTCAGCAAAAGTGCGTCCGAAATGACGATGTCGTCAAGGCAACATAAACAAATCTCCCATTTGAGACAACAGAGTACCATGTCCGTAAACATTTCAAATGTTGCCGGGGCGTCGCACAAACCAAACGGCATAGCAATGAATTCAAACAAGTCATCTGGCGTGACAAAAGCAGTTTTCTTTTTTGTCGTCGGAATGCATAGGTAACTGCCAATAGCCCGATCAGAGATACACAGATGAGAAGTAGGATGCCGAATGAAGACAGTCGATAACGTCATTCACGTGGGGAATCGGACACACATCTTTTTTCGCCACCGAACTTACACGCCGGTAGTCAAGGCGAAACCTCAAGGACCCGTTTTATTTTTTCACGGGGATGACCGGTGCAGCCCAGGGGCTACGAAAGTCTTGGAAGACACCCTTAGCCAAAATGTCTTCAACTTGTTCAGCAAGCACCTTGGGCTCCGATGCAGGCACATGGTATGGTTTCTGCCTGATAGGATGCATGGACCCCGTGTCAATCCAGTGGCGAGCCCGCGTATTGGGAACACGAATTTTGATAGTGTCGTGGGTGAAATCAAACAATGAAGCCTGTCGGCTAAGGACGCTGACCAGGACTTGACGCTTCTCAGGGGGTAATGCCTTGCTGATTAGGTTCACAAATGGCGAAGCGTTTTTGAGGCCACAAAGGCTAGTCTCATGTGCCCGGGTTTATTTCTAGGCGTGATTGCTTAAGGCGTCAATATTAAGGCTCGTATCCGCCTCAAACGAGGCAAGTCGCATACAGCTTGGAAGCACAACAAACTGGTTCGTCAAAGTTGACACCCACAATGCACTTGTGCCAAAGGCCACAGAGACAATACAGCGAGGCACTAGCGCACCCTTCTTTGCGACGATTGATGGCATAGGCTTAACAACTGCGTCGAATACATCGCAACCTGAAAGCAACAGTAACCTGAACGCTGGATAACGAACGGGGCGGTACGACGGAATCTTCACCGACGGCGAGGGTGTGTAAAGAACTAGCAGGTTGGTCGGCAAGAAAAGGAGAGGCAAAAAGCTCGCCGGTACCGCAATCAAGAACGGCACCGTACAGTTGCAGGAAATCTAGAGCCAGAATAACATTATGCGTTGATTAACCGACCACTATGAATTCGGCTTGATAGATGTTATTAGAGAAATAGACATTCATGGTACAAACACCGAGAGGTCGTAGTGATTCTCCACTCACAGCACGAAATGTGCTTGCATAATCCCGCTTGAACATCACCTTATGGCCTAAGTGGGTTTTGAAACTCATGACAATAACAAAGACACTTGCCCCCGTGTACACAAAAGCTGTCATTGTAACATTGTTCACAGAAACACAAATCTTGTTATGACGCATAGTCACTGGTGGAGGCGTAGCGGCGTGCAGATGAAGATGACTGGTGACTTCATCTACATCGGTTGCACCGCCTAGTTTCGTGGCGGCCGTGAAGTGGGACGTCGTCCAGGAGTTGGGGATCTTCGGTAGCGTGAAGGTAGTGGCATCAAGCTCTGCACAGACGCCAGTGAGTCACTGTAACGATTCCCCCAATTGGGCGTAAAATTCAGTGCATTTTCAATAGAAGTGTAATATTTCCATTGCCTTAGCACACCGCGAACAGGCGATATTAGCCAAGTTTTGGCGTCTCGCATAGTACCCATCCAAACCTAAAACATTACTGCGACGGGCACCTGCCTCACATGGCTGTAATAGCACGTTTCTCTCTTAGCTGACCCTGAATGAAATCGTGGCTGCACCACACGGGTGACATGACGCGATTAGTGTTTCCATATAGTCCAATTGTGGTGTTCTATCACGGTTCAACATGCTGAGGGTTGACGCCGTTAGCCCCAGTTTTTCGCGCAATATGCCAGGTCCCTTTGGGTGTAATACTTCTTTCTCTTGTTATGCTCTTTCCGTTATTATTTCCTGCTGTTATCACAACGATTTCTTTAAAAATTGATTATGGATGAACAGTAGTCCTCGCAAAGGAGATGTGCCCGCAAGAGTTTACGTGTGTGATTCAAGTGGCATGGTGCTATAGCTGCCAAACAAGCGTATACACTATGCAATATACAGTAATCATTCAGTGACCTCTTTAGGAGCACGTTTTACTTTCATGCTATAAGGATCGTATGGAAGAGAGTTCAACTACGTTTTTCAACTCTCTCAGACAAATTATTTTCTTGGCTTGACATATGCGTAGAGGCTTGTCTTATGCTTGCCGGTAATCAGGGTAAGTGGCCCTGCATATTAGATTTGGCGGGGCCTCCACATTTGGAAAACAGGATTTCGGCTTGATTACGTCACTTCTCGTGCCAGAAGAATTCGACAGTTGGTGTTTAGGGACGCTGCCATTGTTTCACAGCGAAAGCTGTATGTAGGTAGGGGAAACTAAAATTTGTTAGCCAGCGCTGTCATGAACAGTCTTCATTGGCTGTGTTATCAGTTACGTCGTTCCCGAGCCCGCGCGCTGTTGGCTGCGTTGTGAGTGATGTAGTCCCAGCCGTGGAGCCGAGCTCACGCTCAGCCGTTTCTTCTGAGTTTCCCTGTTCAGTTGGGTAGCGGTGTCAGAAGCTTGAAACAACGCGGCGTTGCAGCGTCAACGTGGTGATTGCGGCAGCGCGTTGGTCTGTGCGAACGTAGCTTCCATCGAGAAGTTCTATGACCGAAGCCCCTTAGCCACGGGTCGTGCGTCCCCGATGTCTGTTGTAGTAGTAGTAGTAGTAGCAGCAGCAATTTGGTAAAAGTAAAATTATAATAATAATGGCAATAGTAATAATAGTAGTATTAGTAGTAGTAGAAGTAGTAGTAGTAGTAGTAGCAAGTAGTGATCATCGTAGTACTATTAGGTAGAGACCTTTCGTTTAGTCCTTCGTATGTCAGCTGGATGGCGCTTCTTACATATGATGAATATATGATGAAAATATTCAAGATTGCGGTCCCTGAAGTGTTCACTAGATGGACGAACAGACGCACGGATGCACAGGCAGATAAGAAAACGGATGGATGCATGAACACGCAGAAGGACAGACAGACGCACGGACGGACGAATGGAGGCGCGGACATTTGGACGGATGCACCGACGGACGGACGGCCAGCTGGATGAACGCACGGATAGATGGACGGACGCGCGGATGGCGCATGGAAGAACGAAAGCAAAAACAAACTAACAAATACAAGCGCGGACATACTGCCGGACGCTTTGCCCCACCGATCATCATTCAGTCCGTGCATACGCTGAGATTTTCTTCAGCGGCAAATCGGCTTTGGCTGCGACGTCTGTGACCACCTGTGGTTCAAAACAAAACCTGTGTTTTAACACATTGCGAAGGCCATTTAACCACTCGTTATGTTCCTCCTTGACCGTGATCGCGCGAGATACAATGCGTGGCATATGAAGTAAAGAATCAGTTAAACTCGAGTGAAAGGTGTGTCTCATCTCATTAGGAAGCACGAACATGTAACAAGTAAGTGTGAAACGCTTTAGTGGCCCGTTCGGTTTAAGCAAGTGCTAAACGCCGAGACAGCACGTTATAGCTTCCGCTGGTTAGCTGTATGTATGGAGTACTTGAGTGGCGATTTTAACAGGAAGCGGCACACTGTACCACGACATTTCCAATATGGTATTACCGTTACATTTTGCATGAATTTGTGGGCTCCTTTCGGAGGTGCAAGAATAAAAGTCGTAGTTTGTTTAGCGGCCGGCCATTACCTTTTTCCCATCTTCTGGTGTTTTCTCTCTGGCTTGCACTGTATAAAAGCTGATGTCACGTAGCCATGATGATTGTTACAGCGCAAGAACAGACCTATCGTAACTTGCGCTGTAACTATCGTCATGCCTTACTAAATAGTCTAAACTATCACACTTCTAAATCACGTAGCCCTTTGTTGCACCCTCAATGATGCCATATTTTGCATTATTATAGAGGACTTACCGAATCGTTGCTAGGAGGGTAGCGACTACGACGTCCTGGCGACCCCTGATAGAAAGAAAAGATAATACACGCGTGGTGCCCATGAAGTTGCTTCCCAAACAACAAACAAGGCTGAAGAATGTGCTCGTGAGAAATTACTGCCACGGAAAACGAAATAGGTCAACTTAAGCAATGTAAGAAAAAACTAGCAGAGTACGAAAAACACTGCCTAGACAAGACTCAGCAACTACTAGAACTGACAGCTAAGGTTGACGATCTGGAAAACAGAAGTCGTCGCGATAATCTCGTAATACTTGGGGTGACTGAAGAGCCTGATGAAGAATAAAAATTGCGGAAAGAAAAGGTTCAACGAACTGTTTTACTGATATACTTGGTATTGCCTTAAAATCTGTTGAAAGGATTCACAGAAGGCAATCCTTGTAGCAAACGCCCCCGACCAATTGTTCTACGATTTTCGATTTCTCTTAGAAGTCTAAAGTTCTCTTTTGCTGTACCAAATTGAAAGGCACAGAAACATCAATTTCGGAGGATTTTTTTGAAAAGAGTGAGAGATATGCACAGTCAGTCGTGGCGCTCTGCCGCAGACGAGAAAGCACAGGGAGCGAAGGTAAGGTGTCCCTCGTGTTTGACAAACTTAAAATCGGTGGCAAATTGTTTGTCTGGGACCCCGTACAGAACGACAGAGTAGAAGCTGCTGCCGGGTACTCTCGACCGAAAGTAGCTACAAAGGCAAGACCTGACGTTCAGAAGGTGGATTGACAGGGGAAGACCCAAAGCTTGAGAACCTCGTCCTTCAATGCCCGCAGCGTAGTAAACAATAAGCTCAGCGAAATCGTAATTTTAATTTAGTGTCATCACCCGCACGTGCTGGTAATTACCGAAACTTGGTTACATGCTGGTGTGTTGAACTGTGAGGTGATTCCGGCATCATGTGAACTACTCCGTAACGACAGGATTTTCAGAGCTGGTGGCGCAGCGATAGCCATTAAAAACAGCATCAAGTTTTCTGTTCTTCAAGGAATTCCCGAACACGAAAGCTTATGGTGCAAACTATTTTATTGTCGCAAGACAATATTACTTGCTGGCGTATACTGCCCACCCAATGCTGCGCCCCAGTATCTGGAAGCTGTTAACGACTATCTTTCGCATCACACATTTTCAAGGTCAAACATAATAATAACTGGGAATGTTAATCTCCCGGGGATAAACTGGGCTGACATGTGTTACGACAGCAGAGATGCCAGAAGTGCGGTATCGCTACTTTTCAGTTCGTTCAGTTTTTAGCTGAACCAACTGGTGTCCGAACATACAAGAATTGGGGCGTCGTCCTCCTCTCTTCTCGACCTACGTTCGTTGTAAATACGCTTCAAAACAGCACGGTTAGCGTAGAAGAAGGTATTTCAGATCATAAGTTGCTTGTCCTGGCATGCTCTATCACAGTTTTTCACTCATCTACCAAACGACCATGCCTTTACGTACAATGTTACGCGCGCGCAGACGATGATAAAATATCAAACATAATAGAACGTAACTTCGACGTATTTAGCGCCCTGAACAGAGTTCCAAAATTTTAAACCCGTTTTAAAGAAATATTATATCTATGCGAAAACGACTTCATCCCCCAAAGAAAGAAACGGGTCAACAAATATTACCTGTGGCTAACACGCGAAATAATTCAGATGAAACGAAAAAAGAAACGGGGACGTCGCACAAAGACAAATAAAAGCGAAATCGTTGGTATTGTTGGCACTACGCGTGATAAAGTACGTGAAGCGAAAACACGAGTTTACGGTGTAACTTTGCAAGTTTTACGAATGACGACCCTCAAAAAGTTTGGCGCTACTTGTCAGAAGATAGACCAACCATTGCGCAAATCAAAAATGGGAATAGAACATTGACTGAACGTAGACATTGTGAATCACCTTAACAATTATTTCCAGTCAGTTTTCACACACACTCCTTCAAAAGAGCCACTGGCGGCCTATACTGTTGAGCAGCCTATGGAAAATTATTTATAAGTGAAGAAGGAATATTACATTTATTGAATAAGTTCGACCAAAGGAAGTCCACTGGTCCCGAGTCTACCGTTGGAGGCGGAAATGTTGTAGGCCCGTGTGCTCAGATTTTGGTGCAGGTTAAAGAAACCCAGATAGTCGAAATTTCCGGAGCCCTCCACGACGGCGTCTCTCATCGAATGGTGGTTTTGGGACCTTCAATCCCACATATCAATCATGATCGCCCGACTTTATCTCTAATGCATTCTTGAAGCGATATGCTGCCTGGATTTTAAAATATTTACTTATAATATATAAAGTGTCTTTGGATACATCGAGTATTCCTGATGACTGGTGTCACAGAACGAGCGCTAAAAATGAGCGCGCCGCCAAATTCTTGCGACAACGGGCGGGAGAAACACCGCGAGGCCAAAATAAAAAAAGAAAACAAACATCCAAGGCTCCCCGGGCGCGCGCTCTCCCCGCAGAAGCATGGCTTCGCCAACGAACCTCCTCACCCCACAACGGCGGCCGAGCAAACACTCGATTTTTCCAGAAGGAACGGGGCGTGAATGCCGGGTTGACTCATCTGTCAGGGACGGCCCCCGTTCACCCTCGCACCTCTCCCCAGCCTTCGCTGTGTATCGCGCCGACGAAAGGACGAGAACCGTCTGGAATGCCGCGCGCAAGGTATTTAACCGAGCAGCCGAGATGAAAGATGAGGAGGAGACGGAAGTGAGCGCCAGAGCGCGTAGTGATTCCGCCGTGTAGCCGGCGAAGGTTTTGGTCCGTAGGGACGAAGCCAGAGATGAAGAGGATTTCCACCTGACGCTGAAGGCTCGAGCTACAGGCAAGAGCGTGTGTTTACCGCTATCGAGCGAAGACGCGGGGCAACAGCTGCGTGTGTGAAGCCGACGTGTTCCGGCGAAGAAGTTGAAGTTTGAAGAGTGGCCAATTGAAGACGGGAGGTTTCCTGGAAGGGAAACTTCGAGGGCTGCGGAACGACAACAGCGCTGGACTTTGAGTGAGTGATTCTCGGAAGAGTATCAACTAGACTTTGGTTCCAAGAACTTTGGACTGAATAGGTTTTCGATCTCTTTAGTCTTTAGGTGTCTTGGTTGTTCAATGCATGCGACTGCATTGTAGTGTGTATTGTTGTCCGTGTCCGTTGTTTCAAGTGTGGCTGATTGTATTGTGTAGTACGTTGATTGATTGGTTTGATTGGTGACATATTGTATGCAACTATTGTGGAGTGTGCATTTTTGTGTATTGTTTTCGATCTGCCATTATTGAGAATATAGTTTGTTTGTTTATCAACTCTCGGCTCTGACTTGTTCTTTGGGCCACGACCGGCGTCTGCTGGCGCGCCAATAAGGACCACTTCTAAAATTGTCCACGCTTTCGTGGTGCGGTTCGGGGGGCCGATACTTCGGCTCTTGGAATTAGCCCGGCGATCGCCTCCCTAATAACGGGACATGTGTGACAATCTGGCGTCCGCGACATAGGACCTTTTGGTGCACAGTGTGTCCAAAGTAGTGAGAAGGAGCCTCGAGTTGTTGATATTGCTATCGAAACGATTTTGTGGGTTATTCAGTGTTCTCGTTAACGAGTGCAGGGGAGTGTTCCGATAGACTGATTTAGGCAGATACTTTTTGCATGCGGCAAGGTTTTATTTGCGAGTTGCGAGACACAATGGATCTCGAAAAGTTAGTTGCGCTTGGTAAGAAGACGGGTCTTTCCGGCGCCGAACTACGGAAATGGGTAAGCCAGAAGAAGAAAGAGGCGGTGGAGAGAGAAAGGTTGGCAGCTGAGAGAGCCAAGGAAGAAAAAGCAGCTGAGTTGGAACGAGAGAAGTTGGCAGCCGAAAGGGCGAGAGAAGAAAGAGAAGCGAGGGAGCGACAGCTGAAAGAAGAAAGAGAGGAAAGGGAGTGGCAGCGGCAGCACGAGATGGAACTCGAGCGGCTCCGTTTGCAACAGCGAAGTGAAACTCCCGTCCAAGCTAGAGTTGAAAGCAGCGAACGGGAAGACCACGGCTTCCGCTTGAACCCAAGCAAGCTGCTCGTAGCGTTTGATGAAAGGAAGGACGACCTTGACGCGTACCTCCACCGATTTGAGACGATTGCGAGGAGCCAGAATTGGCCGGAACAGCAATGGGCAACTGCCTTGAGTACTTGCTTGAGTGGTGAAGCGCTCAGTGTGTACGGTAGGCTGACGCCGACCGATGCAGCCAACTACGCAAAGGTGAAAGCTGCTTTGTTGAAGTGATTTATATTCACTGTGGAAGGATTCCGGGACAGATTTCGGACAGGAAAGCCAGCTGATGGGGAGACGGCTACGCAGTATGCCGCCCAACTTTGCCATTATTTCGACAGATGGATTGAACTTTCAGGGACAGCGAAGGAGTACGATGAGCTTAGAGAGCTGCTAATTAGAGAACAATTTCTTACTAGTTGCCACCCAAGCCTGTCACTGTACTTAAAAGAGAGGAAGGCTGACTCACTTGAAGACATGCTGGAATTGGCTGATCAATTCTTGGAAGCGCAAGGTGGCACTAATTTGGCCAAGGTCAAGAAGGATTGTCCCGATGATTCGAAGAAATTGGCTCCCGAAGAAAAGAAGCGTGCACTAGAGAGCATTCAGCGATGTTTTCTGTGTAACCGAGTGGGTCATCGCGCGAAAAACTGTCGAACAATCTTTACGAGCCCTACGGTAGTGAAATGTTTTAAGTGTGGTCAGACTGGGCACAAAGCAGATGCATGTCGAAACGGAGCGAGTCAAACTCACCAGGTGTCACAGAACGAGCGCTAAAAAAGAGCGCGCCGCCAAATCCTTGCGACAACGGGCGGCAGAAACGCCGCGAGTTAAAAAGAAAAAAAAAAGAAAGCAAACATCCAAGGCTCCCGACGCGCACTCTCCCCGCAGAAGCACGGCTTCGCAGACGAACCTCCTCACCCACACAGCGGCGGCTGGGCAAGCGCTAGAAATTTCCAGAACGAACGGGGCGGGGTCAGACCGAGTGAATCACCCTCAGGAGAGGGCAGTCGAACCGTCTCGTGCCTCTCCCCAGCCTTCGCTGCGCGTCGCGCCGACGAAATGAGGAGAACGTTCTGGAAGGTGGCGCGGAACGTATCTAATCGAGCAGCCGAGACGAGAAAGCAGGAGAAGACGGAAAGTTAGCGCCGGAGCGCGTAGGAATTCCGCCGTGTAGTCGGCGAAGGTTCTGCCCGTAGTGACAGAACAGGAGGAGACGGAAGTTAACGCCGGAGCGCGTAGGAATTCCGCCGTGTAGTCGGCGAAGTTTTTGGTCCGTAGGGACGAGGCCGGAGATGAAGAGGATTTACACCTGAGGGGTGACGACTCGAGCTACCGGCAAGAGTGTGTGTTTACCGCTATCGAGCGAAGACGCGGGCAACAGCTGCGTGTGTGAAGCCGACGGATTTCCGGCGAAGAAGTTTGAAGCTTGGAGAGTGGCCTATTGAAGACGGGAGTTTTCCTGGAAGAGAAACTCCGGCGAGGTTTCCTGGAAGAGAAACTTCAGAGGGCTGCGGAACGACAACAACGCTGGACTTTGAGTGAGTGATTCTCGGAAGAGTATCATCTAGACTCTGGTTCCAAGAACTTTGGACTGAATAGGTTTTCCATCTCTTTAGTCTTTAAGTGTCTTGGTTGTTCAATGCATGCGACTGCATTGTAGTGCGTATTGTTGTCCGTGTCCGTTGTATTAAGTGTGGCTGATTGTGTTGTGTAGTACGTTGATTGATTGGTTTGATTGGTGTACATATTGTATGCAACTATTGTGGAGTGTGCATTTTGTGTATTGTTTTCGATCTGCCATTATTGAGAATATAAGTTTGTTTGTTTATCAACTCTCGGCTCTGACTTGTTCTTTGGGCCACGACCGGCGTCTGCTGGCGCGCCAATAAGGACCACTTCTAAAATTGTCCACGCTTTCGTGGTGCGGTTCGGGGGGCCGATACTTCGGCTCTTGGAATTAGCCCGGCGATCGCCTCCCTAATAACGGGACATGTGTGACAATCTGGCGTCCGCGACATAGGACCTTTTGGTGCACAGTGTGTCCAAAGTAGTGAGAAGGAGCCTCGAGTTGTTGATATTGCTATCGAAACGATTTTGTGGGTTATTCAGTGTTCTCGTTAACGAGTGCAGGGGAGTGTTCCGATAGACTGATTTAGGCAGATACTTTTTGCATGCGGCAAGGTTTTATTTGCGAGTTGCGAGACACAATGGATCTCGAAAAGTTAGTTGCGCTTGGTAAGAAGACGGGTCTTTCCGGCGCCGAACTACGGAAATGGGTAAGCCAGAAGAAGAAAGAGGCGGTGGAGAGAGAAAGGTTGGCAGCTGAGAGAGCCAAGGAAGAAAAAGCAGCTGAGTTGGAACGAGAGAAGTTGGCAGCCGAAAGGGCGAGAGAAGAAAGAGAAGCGAGGGAGCGACAGCTGAAAGAAGAAAGAGAGGAAAGGGAGTGGCAGCGGCAGCACGAGATGGAACTCGAGCGGCTCCGTTTGCAACAGCGAAGTGAAACTCCCGTCCAAGCTAGAGTTGAAAGCAGCGAACGGGAAGACCACGGCTTCCGCTTGAACCCAAGCAAGCTGCTCGTAGCGTTGATGAAAGGAAGGACGACCTTGACGCGTACCTCCACCGATTTGAGACGATTGCGAGGAGCCAGAATTGGCCGGAACAGCAATGGGCAACTGCCTTGAGTACTTGCTTGAGTGGTGAAGCGCTCAGTGTGTACGGTAGGCTGACGCCGACCGATGCAGCCAACTACGCAAAGGTGAAAGCTGCTTTGTTGAAGTGATTTATATTCACTGTGGAAGGATTCCGGGACAGATTTTCGGACAGGAAAGCCAGCTGATGGAAGACGGCTACGCAGTATGCCGCCCAACTTTGCCATTATTTCGACAGATGGATTGAACTTTCAGGGACAGCGAAGGAGTACGATGAGCTTAGAGAGCTGCTAATTAGAGAACAATTTCTTACTAGTTGCCACCCAAGCCTGTCACTGTACTTAAAGAGAGGAAGGCTGACTCACTTGAAGACATGCTGGAATTGGCTGATCAATTCTGGAAGCGCAAGGTGGCACTAATTTGGCCAAGGTCAAGAAGGATTGTCCCGATGATTCGAAGAAATTGCTTCCCGAAGAAAAGAAGCGTGCACTAGAGAGCATTCAGCGATGTTTTTCTGTGTAACCGAGTGGGTCATCGCGCGAAAAACTGTCGAACAATCTTTACGAGCCCTACGGTAGTGAAATGTTTTAAGTGTGGTCAGACGGGGCACAAAGCAGATGCATGTCGAAACGGAGCGAGTCAAACTCACCAGGTGTCAC
>WOVY01014982.1:110000-189612 GCA_013436015.1 Rhipicephalus annulatus | reverse complement strand
CCACCGTGAAAGAGAAGACGTTGACGTCCGTGTGTTTCGTGCTTGCCGGGTTCCTGTCTGAACCAGCCTCTTGTTGCGGCTACATTTCTTCAATAATAAGTGTTTATACGTGAACTCGCTCATTGATTAAATATTATATATATAGACGTAGCGAGGAAGGAAGCGCACTGGCTTCGTAGTAAAAACGGAAACGGAGCCAGTGTACATATATATATATATTTATATATATCATATATATATATATATATAAATATATATATATATTATATATTGGTGTGTGTGTGTGTGTGTGTGTGTTTGTGTGTGTGTGTGTGTTTGTGTGTTGTGTGTGTGTGTGTGTGTGTGTGTGTGTGTGTGTGTGTGTGTGTGTGTGTGTGTGGTGTGTGTGTGTGTGTGGTGTGTGTGTGTGTGTGTGTGTGTGTGTGTGGAGAGAGAGAGAGTTCTGTCTCTGATCTAAACGTCGAACAATAAACAGTAGTTTCGGGCAAGCCCATATACATCTTCTTTATATGTATAATTTTATAACCCCTCCAATACAGAGTTCTTTTTGCTCAATGATAGTCATCTTCTTACTTCCTGTAATGAACGTCTGACTTTTAAGAAGCAAAGAAAGCGCAGGGCGCTAAGTATTGAAAGGGAATGTATCGTCTGGCCACTTGCTGCATCTAGTAAGATGTTTTTCGTCATCTAGACAGCTAAGATACAATACGTGTTGGTGCCTTGCCCGTTAAACACGGCTAATAAGGCAACCAGGATTCATATGAGCTTAACAAACTTGGCCACAGCACACTCCCATCGATCTAGGAACAAAGGATATAGTAAGGCAGACAAGTACAGTGATATTGCGAGAGAGTTTGATTACAGCAGCAGAGATAGGGGACGAGGGGCAACACTTCTGGAAGCACTCCTCTTCAGTGCGGGAGGATCTTCTATGCCCGACGTAATTAATGAGCTTGAATTCCAGTCATTCTAGCGTCTGCGAGGGCAGTAATTCAGACTGTGAAATGAGGCATGCTATTGCCAAGGCCTGGCGGTCTGAATCCTTTGACCTAGTTTTCACACTATCTTTCTTCAAGAAAAAGAAAAAAAACACCACACTAGCATATTCATTATAACTGAAATATCAGCGTGGCCTTCTCTATATTCATTTTTGAGCCTCTGTTTCTTGTTAGAACTTTCTTGCGCATGAAGTTCTTTGTAGAAGACAATAAAAAATGAGCGCTTACTTTCACCAGTCTGTCAAAAAAGCCTCTGTGGAACAATCGAAATCCCTACGATAAGATTTGTCGTCCTTTCAGTTTCTCACCGTCAATAAAAAGTCCTTAGAATTTTTTTAATGCTGATTTCAATGTAACCACAGATGTAACTATCTTTGAACGATAAAAAAATAAGGATGATTATCTTTGAAGACCAATGTTTTTTTTTTTTGCAGAGATGTGCATCTCAGGATATTCTAGAGAGAATGTAATAGTCTTCAAAAAGTGTTCGAGCGTATGTTTAAAATGATTTTTATGAAAGGCTGGTCGGGAGTCAGAAATCAGACAAAACTTTTTTTTCTTTATGTGCAACGTCAAAAACACCCCAAGCAAAAAGGCGATTGATCATCGTACGAGCCTCTCGATGAAGTGCTGTAACGTCATCAGTTGATTGTATTGTTATTTGCTATTCGTTAATTTTTTCCGCTTGCCCGTACATAACCGTTTGTTCTACATGCCGGGACTTGATCTCCTTTATTTTCATGTCGTTCGCCTTCTTCACCAAGTCTTGCTTCTATTCACTTCACAAACATTCACCACAGCAAAATCTGGGCTCTTGAACACACACACAGAGAAAAACATATTTATGCTTAAAGGTGACCAACCGAGGTGGTCTAGTGGCTAAGGCCCTCCGCTTCTGATGCGCAGGTCGCGGGATGTAATCCCGGCTGCGGCGGGCCACAATTTCGATGGAGTCGAAAATGCTAGAGGCCCATGAGCTTAGATTTAGGTGAACGTAAAAGAAGCATAGGTGCTCTAAATTTCCGGAGCCCTCCCTACGACGTCACTTTTAGTCATATGGTGGTTTCGGGACGTTAAACATCAGCAAATGTTAATATTACTGTATACAAAGGTGGTTATATGAAAATAAGAAAACCTGAGATCGTATGCGTGCTTACACCATGTAGTTAGGTTTACGGCTTCATTGTACTTATGTATGCCTATGTGTATCAGTTTCGATTATAAATGAAATTTCGGCCTAAAAGTAAACGACACAGTCGTTATATAACTGAATAAGGAAACTGGTGCGGAGTATGTACCTTGTCTCACTTGTCTTACTTAAGAGGAAACTGAAAACACTCACTTTAATAAGAGCAACATACGACTGGTTATTGAGAATTGTTAGAATATACATTGCTTTCCGTATATAACGGCCCTTTCTTTGAACACATTCTTCTTAGCAATGAATGACTTAAATATGAGCCTTTTGCTGCCATGCTATGCTCGTTTGTTATATGTATAGACGCTGATTACTGAATTTGGGTTACTGCGAGTAGTTACATGTCATGCTTCACATGACATCACTTTCCAAATACGTGCACGTTAACGTTCTTTGTAGAGGCAATGTACGTTGCGTCGTGTTTTTCTTATTAAAGTGAGTGTTTTTATTCGATTTCAAGCGAACAGTGAATGACTACTCCTTGATAATGAAGTAAGTCGTATCAGGGTATTTTGAATGATTGTTGTTTTGAATGAATGTGACGTTCATTCAGGCGAATGCCTCCGACTCATCAAACGCAAGCTGCGTTCACGCGAGTGGCGTAAAATATCGACGCCGTGGACTCGTGACCTCAAATTCTCACGTCATAAATACGTCACAGGTTGCCATTTCACAAGTCTTCATAATCGTCATAGTTTCATACGCCCCATAATGGCCCTGTGATGTCCCACATGATGTCTTCAATAAAAAAACATTGTCACTTGGTGAAAGGTGCACGCTGATTCCACCGGCATAGCTAAACCGCGCGAAGAGCAGAAAGTTTGACTACCTTCTACTCCGTAGTGAGTGTAGAACAATTTTGGACATAGAAAGTTTTTTGGATGTGGGATCAGTGCAGTCAATGGAGAAAAAAACAGCATGAGAAGGTAATTTCCCACTTTGAGTCATTTCAGGCAAAAGCATTTAAATCCCTGACTTTTCAAACGCGCACACAAGTCGATGTTCCGGTTTGTTCTGACATTCACCACCTATGGAAAAGCTGCTGCTATGATCCAGAAAGTCGGAATTACCCGAACACACAGTTGAGCTGAAGCTTAAAGTGACGTACCTGAGCACATTTGCGAATCGACAGTCCACGAAAGCGAATCGGCACCAGCAAACAGAAGAAACTGAGTGCGTAAAATAATAATACTAACCTAATAGTTCAGCGAGCGGAATTTCGTTTCGAAGTGTCACGTGTCGTCCTGAGGGCAGCCTAGTCATCAACAGCTTCGAAATTTCAATGTTGTAAAAACCAAAAGCTTTCCCGCAATGATCCCCGATGCGCTTTCATCCATGCCAATGTAGTGTCTTTTCTTGTTCTTTAGCATCCGCTTTGCTTCTTGTTTGTATCGGCCAATCAATGAATAGATAAAATAGCGTTTGTTCTGTGCTGTACATGTAATGCGTGGTTATGATTTTACAGGTAGGATCCCAGCGTCCTTTCAGGCCACCTGACAGAGGTCTATTTTTAATGGAAGTGTTGACCTACCAAATAAATAAAGCGAAATGCAAGTAAACACAAATATATACATATATTGCACAATCTCCTACCTGTTCGCGAAAGATTCAATGCATATATGTCATCTGCGTGGTATCAATGCGATAGTAGTTTCTGCTACCAATGAAGTATAGGAGGTTGTGTTACACTAAATTTAGTTCATACCACGCGTTTTTGTGTGCCTGTAAATAGAGTTTGACATTTAAAAAGCTGCTAGTAATGAAACAAATTACGGGTCACACACAAAGACGTACCTCAAAATCGCATTGTAATTCTGACCAGCAAATGCCCAGAATTTTTCCGCCATCCTCGTCACATCGACCACAGTTAGGCTTCAAGGCGATGAGAAAGAAGAAGCTGTGAAATGTGATATAAAGAGAAACCAGACACAATATGCACCAATTATTCTGTCCTTGCTGGCACACCGGGCGGTGCAGAGTGTGAAAGAAGATGCTCCGGCTGAGACAGATGGTCTCATGTGGTGCGAAGCCATATATATGATGTCGGGTAAGAGACTGCGAATTCCGAACCTTGATATCAGCGCTCCGCCGTATGAAGAATATAAACATGACCGAAGTCTGGCGTGCATACGCCGATTGCTTCTTTTTTCATGCCATGCGCTATGACAGGGTCTCGTATGGCTTAGTCTTACACAAGGCATTGCTGACAGCTGCTTGCCGCTATGGAAGCAGCTCTCACTGCGATTCACGAGAACTGCTTCGTACTTTCATTGCTACTTGCATTTGGCAAATAGTTGGTGGGTAATATAGTTAGTATTTTGCTGCGATCGAGATGAAATAATACACCCCATTCATGTAATGATGCATGATCAGAGATGCAGCAGAGAGAGATAGCGAGATGATTTATTACAAGGCACAGAAGTCATGCAGCTTGAGCTATAGTTCACTTTTGCCTGCTACTCTTTACAAGGGAAGGAGACAAGACAAAATAAGAAGTCATGAAGAGTGACGATGGGGACAGAAACAAGTCACGCGTATATACAACAGTGGTGCAACACCGTCGCTTCACTACAGCCTAGTGTCCAGTTTTGTACTTTTTAGGAAACCTATCAGAGTACTTATAGCAGTTTTTTTAACTTGTCTGATTGCGCACTGCTGAATGAATGCCACTTTCTCAAGCCTTTCTGCAACTATTCCTACCGGCGTTGAAGTGAGCATTTCTCATTGCAACCCTTAGAGTAGGCAGTCGCAAAATAGCAAGTCTGTACTAGAGAACACTGCCACTCTTTTTCGAGCAAAGAGTGCGTATAAAACCCTTAGCAGCACCCCCCTGAGACACTAGCAGGTTGTCATAACAGTACGTGACGGCCTCTATGTACACGGATGCTTCAACTCATGGAGCTGCTCCATCGAAACCTCTAGCTGAGTGTCTCTTTTACCAAACTACCATGATGTGTCACAACCACTTCAAACAAGTCTCCGTTATTATAATATTCTATCTGTGCCTGGCCACAAGGCAGAATACCTTCATCTACTTGAGGAGTTTTTTGCTATTCCTTTGCGGTGTACTGCACTAAGGCTACGTTTCACACATTAGGCTGACTACTTTGATCTTGCACGTCTATTTCAGCCAAATTTCTATTTTTTTACATTGTACCACGTGCTTAATGCCCAGACGATTGATCTTCGTCTGCTTTAGCAACTTCCCACGAACGGTGTACTCTTACTGCAACGCTCTGCCTTTCTCGCCAATGTGAGCACCCGTGAGGCCTTCGGTTCGGATGGCTGTCTCCCAAGTTCATTCCGTCTCCCAATGGAAGCCAAGCAAGGCATCCCTTGACGTTTACGGGTGAAACCATAATCAAACAGGTCAGTTTAATGCCATTCGATTGATCAATCCTACTGCGTATGAAAATGCGACTGGTCGATGGCGTTTTTTTTTTCAAGGTATACCAGCCGTGAGCGTCAGTCACCTGAAACATTACTACATTAAGATGTATAATAACCCTTAAAGGTGCCCTGAAACAATTTTTTTGAGTTAACATGGAATATATCCACTAAAAGTGCTTATTGCTTCACGATTTCAATGTGACAGAAGATTTAGGAATTGGTTCAGTACGAGCGGAGTTACAATCATTTGTCACACGCTGCAATCGCAATCTTCCTCTTTCGTCCGGACGAAATTGCTGGAAGCTAATCAGGAAGGGATGGTATGGGCAAAGAAAGTATACGTTAGGCGTGCCTCGTGACCTTTTTTCTTCTTCTTTCTTCGAATACGCGGCTTTTTTCAGTGTGAGCGTGCGTGCACATGTGGACATGTCACGGCCTCCCGTGGCGATCCATGAAACGACTGGGCGCGCCATGTGCAAATCAGCCAATGGCTGATAGAAGGCCTCCTACGAATGCATTATGAGTTTCCTCTGTCATGAAGCAATGTCTAGCTGACTTTGATAATTTATTATGATTAGCAGGTCACCTGCTGCGCTATGACATTTGGCTCGCGAGTTCTCTGGAGCTTTTACTACCGAGCAGCATCGTTTCCTGACCATGCTCAAAAAGTGGCTATCGTATTTACCACAGCTTCCACGCAGGCTAAAAGCGTCATCATCGACTCCAAGGCCGCAGTCAGAAATTTCGCCACATGGCGAATCTAGCCGGAAGCACAAAGAATATTGGTCAACACTCGAGACCATGAAAAAAGTTAAAATTGTTTGCACACCTGCACACCCATGTCTTCAGGACAAGGAGTCGGCTCAAAGAGCCAGGCTTGAAGACTCACACGCCGAGCCTCTGAGATGCCTCCACAAGGCTGGAAAAGAGATCGCATGGTCACCTACAAGGAAATCACAAATCATTACCGATTGGAAAGGATTTGGTATCCTACCGCGCACCACACACATAGCAAGCATCAAGCGGTGGCCTGGCACCTCCTCCAAACAAACACGTACCCGAACACGGTGACCTACAGTCACTAATATGCAGGTCAATACACCGACAGGTGCAAATTATGTAAGGAAAGGGCGAACCTACCTCACGTCATGTGGGTCTGTCCAACGTCGGTCCAACAAGGTCGCGCATTTGATAAAGATGAACAGTTGGCCACCGTGCTCCTCAGCTAAGGCCCAGAGGAACAGCTCTGGGCAATTCGACGGTCCTTGTACGCCTCCAGGGGTCACGGGCTCCCGGCTGACACCGAGGCCACCGGATGTCTTAAATGCAGATTTTCTTCTCCTCCTCCTCCTGAAAAAGTGTTGCAGGGCCCCTTTAGGTCATGTGGTCATATCCGCTCACGAATTATAAAAGACGTGATTAACAAAACAAGATGGGCAAAAAGCAACAGTTAGATAAAACGCCTAGATTAGTAGTCTATTTATGTTGAAATCACGCGATTGGGAGGCACAACATAATGGATGGATGCGAAACTTTATTTGAAGTGCTGAAGTGCAGACTCAACGCGCAGCGGTCCGCTCCCCCGTTGGGACAGTGAGGCCAAGTCCGGCCACCACGTCGTGGGCACTCTGAACAGCCGACAATTCATCCCCGACATCGGGGCTCTTGATAGCGGATAGCTACTTGATAGCTAGCCACGCCAGAGCGTGTGGTCTAAGATAGCGAATTCGTTGCTATGCCTGAAAGAGCAATTTGAGAAAGAATCTATTGAAGAACCTTGAACCTTGAACGGGAGCTTTCGCGTTTCGGCTGCATCACAATTCAACCACCCTGACTAGGCACCAAACCCACTGCCTTGGTCTAGCTCAACCAATCGCCACTATACCATGCAAGCTGCCCTGGCTTGATATGCAGTTAACAATTAAGAGAAACGAGATCGTCCGCTTAGAAGCAACAAAATTTATTTTCTGGAAGACTAGCCTGCTTATACGCACCATTATGAACCTTCACACTCACTTAAAATGCTAATTAGGAAGCCGTCACCTGCATTCGTCTGCTTTTAGTGTCTCTGTGCTCGTAGTTTTTATGAAAAGCACAGTTCAAACTTTCACTTGATGAAGTGCTCGGGTGAGTACCACTTCAAGATGCTCCTAAAGACGTACTTGTAGGGATATATTTTCAAGACACGGTGAACCTAATTAGTGGTGACAAGACACACCAAGTTTAATGTCTTAAAAAAGAAAAAAAGCTGTATTGTGATAGACCAGTAATAGTGAAACATTGGTGCGTAATTGATAGAGCTTAATAGACCACCTTTTGAAAAAGGCTGTGAAGAGGCCCAACTAACAGAATTAGACAAATAATTAGAGCCTTACTTTCAGAATAAGAAAAAATATTCATGAAAAATAAAAGCAGCTGTACAACAATAGTGAGGTACTGTCTTTTTTATATTGTTGTTCAAAGAAGCTAATCGAGCATTTTCATTTGTTGTAATAAGCCCACTTTATTTGGGCGTTTGATGTTGTAAGCAAAATGCCAAGCTGAATCAAAAGATAATGAACAAGTCTGCGTCATTCACGTATCAACTTTTGTTTGGTATTCTGCTGAATACACCTCAATGCAATACAGAAAAGAAGTGAACATACTGCGAGCCTTTCAGGTACTGTATTCCGAAGATTTTTGCAACTGCGTCAAGCTCTTCTTCCCTGGACTACAAGCGTTTAGGACCATGTTTGTGGAACACCCGTGTGCGCCTGACATGTGCACCGTGAAAAAGCGTAGCCTCAGGGACACTAAACACGGCATGTAATAGGGCTTTTATCTCCCGGAATGCAGGCAGTTCTACCGAACCAAAATGTTTGTGACGAACCTGGGTCAACAGTCTTCGTATACAGCGAGTTGTTAGTTTATCTTAGCGAGGTGCGCAAAATGTCTTGTGTGAACTTCGTCTGCTGTTGTCGGAATCGCATCAGTTACGACTGAGTTTTGAAAAAGTAAAAAAAAACGAACACACTCAGGCATCTGTTGTAAAGATGGCTGCCGGCCGGTGTAAATGCAATGCACATAAATGTTGCATATACTGAGGTAAGGTTTCTTAGACTGGTTGACCGACCTAAGGTATGTAGATATCGTTTTCTCATAGGGCGCCTAGTCATCAATATTCAGTTAGATACAGACAGTAAGCGGTTAAAATCGCATAAAGTAACAGTCTGTATACGAGATTTCAAGGCAAAGCCTGTGTACGAGGGTCTCCCATGCTCCCCAACGCTAGTGTACTTGGAATGAAGGAAACTTGGAAAGGAGCCGACGGAAAGGAGAAAAGTTGCGAATAAGGCGATGGGAAAGAGGCAGATTTGATGCAACTAAGTTTACTACTTTTCGGTAGGGTGCGAAAGAAACACTCCATTTTAGATATTTTTCACTGTATGTATGCTGAGTGCTAGGTACGAAGATTATATGTCAGTCATTCTGCATGCGTATAATTCTGTCGTTATTTATTCATTTCTCTAATTATCTGCACAATACGCATAATACAGAGGATCTTATAAAAGCAGTAGCATAATTACTGACCGATATCACCTTCAGTGATCACACGATAGTATACATTACAGGTATCACATACTTAACATCTCATCTCAACGGTCTAAATCTTTCATTTAATATGCACAGACGCCATGCTTTCGAAGTGCGTGCCGAGACCGCAACTCAGCAGTTCAGAGATCCAATACTGCTGTGAATGGCGTAGAAAGAGCATGCTCATGTGTGAGCGACTAAAATAAATTTCGTAGGGCTGGAATCACTGGAATTTAATGTCCTTAGCACGTAGTCGCCATTGAACGAGAGATTAGGAACACAGCACTTATCGCAACAGTGGCATGCTTACCCGCTATCCCAATTATCCATTCTCTTCGATAGCGTTGGCTCATGATTGAGAAATATGTGCTTCATTTGACAAAAGCCATGCAATCTCGTTGTACAGTATAATGAGGAGATCCCTCGCTCACCAGAACACTGTATGCTTTTCGCATAATTTATTGACGGCCACGACGGGTTGCGACATTATGTTAGAGTTTAGACTTATGATTAGTTTAAACTGATTACTAATGCAACCAAGGCTGCGACGACTTCTGGAGGCGTGTAATAAATTTTCCGCACTACAGTAGTCGTTAGAATGAAGATTAACACGACATCGACCGTAAACAATGAACCAATTAAAACTATCAATGAGGTGAGTGCATCAGATTAAGTAACACTTATCATCACTCCTTGGCACTCAAAAACAGAGTTTCTCCGTTCGCTTTAAGTTGCGTTGGTTCAAATGGTGAGGCTTTTTTTTTTCTTACGGATTAGCACCATCTTTCATGTGGAAAAGAAATACACGTCCCTTTCAATTAGGGCCAAAATTGGGAAAGCGAAGCTTGGCGTCTGCGTGGTTGAGTCACTACACTTTGTTTCGTTCTTCCTTTCTTTCTTTCATTCTTTCTTTCTTTCTTCTCTTAGCATTGCGCAATGGAATCTCTTAACTTTTCCAGTACCTTGTGCCAGCAATGAAACTTCTTTTTTATTTATTTATTTATTTATTTATTTATTCATTTATTTATTTATTTATTTAATATATAGAATTATTTATTTTAATTTATACAATAATGATAGTACTTACAGCGGCCGAGGGCATCACAGCGGAGAATGGCGGAGAAATACAGTATTTCACTCCGCCGTGGTGGTGTAGTGGATAAGGTACTCGGCTGCTGACCCATAGGTCGCGGGATCGAAACCCGGCTGCGGCGGCTGCATTTCCGATAGAGGCGGAAATGTTGGAGGCCCATGTGCTCAGTTTTGGGTGCACGTCAAAGAACCCCAGGTGGTGTAAATCTCTGGAGCCCTCCACTACGGCGTCTCTCATAATCATATGGTGGTTTTGGACGTTAAACCTCACATATCAATCAATCAATCAATCCAATACAGTATTTCATTACAAAATGCAGATTCTTAAACTTCAACACTACAGTAAACAGGCAATTTTCTGGGCACTTACTATCCACTCACTTAGCAGAGCGACTCTTCAGCTGTTCGACGAAGACCACGCGTTCATACTCAGGCAGTAACGAAACGTGCCCAAGGTAAATGACAAGCGTCGTCAACAGAATATGAGATCACCATGTCCGAAACGGCTAATCGATTAGAAGGCAACGATCGAAAGAGCATTCATTACTGGAAACAGATAACACTTTTAAAAGCGCGGGTGTTTGCCACACCTTCCAGGGCTACAGCTCTGTACGCTCGCCCGCACCAGATATTCAACGTGCGATGTTGACACTTGAAGTTTGTTACGTACAATAAGCATCGCTTAAAAACGGCACAACCTACAGCGTAAAACTTAGATCCCTATGAGAGAGTACTGAGCTGCCCCTATAGTTGTTCATTTGTGCTAAGAGAAATCGTTCAGGACTCTAAGTGATGAGGACATAAACGCTGTCGAAGCCAAGGATATAGTGGCGCAGCTAAGCACGTATTGTTGAAAATTCCCCCTTCATACATTCTAAAATTCACCCGCATGACACCTTACCTCATTGTCGCATTTGCTTGAGTCCCCGAGCGGACTTTCAGCATACATATAGAACTTGTCCAAACAAGCCGAATCCCCCCTTTGCGGGGGCTGACCGACAGGAGCGATGGGAGGCTGCTCTGCGCAGCTCACGACCGGATGACCAACTCCCTATTGTACGCTGAGCCATAGGGGTCGCCGAAGCGCACGGACTTTTGGCCAACTAGAGCAGCCTGAGTGCTCATCGTCTTCTTCCCTGTCCCCATCCCCCTCCCTCACCTGACCCATTTTTGGAGTCATTAAAGTTGTTTCCTCCTCTTCTTCCTCCTTATGCTAGTTCCAGTTAAGTTCAATAATTGCACCAGTGTATCGTAATAGCGACGGTGTGATGATCCATTTTAAGAATCGATGGAGGTTATTTTTTTTATTCACGTCATATTCTTTAAACTAGAGAAGTCGAGTACTTGTCTGAAACAACGATACCTTTCGTTTTATAATCTGTCCCCACTCTGACACTGAGAAAGCATGGGGGTTTCTTCGTGGTGCGAAGCGGATACGAAATTGGCAATGTCGAGCCCGCTCGACCAGCAAGCTCAACAAGTGACCGACAAGGAGGAACATTGGACTGCGTACGTGTACAGGTGGGGAGATAACTACAGGCTACTTGAAGGCTATTTTAAGGCACTTCAAGGAGTTTTAGGTTGCGCGAGAGAGTAATTTCAAATGCGAAGCGTGATATAGCCGAGCTCAATTCCATGTGCGGCGTGACCACGCTTACAGCGCACACGCGCCTCTCCACACCTCTCCTCTTCTACGCTCCACTCTGTATCACCTCGCCATGCTGACGCTGACAGCGTCGGCTGGGAACGCCGCGACCTGCCAGCAACGCCCGTGACCCCACTTGCGAATAGGTGAGATGTAGTATGTTTTCGCGTAGAGGCTCAAGGTGGGTTAGATGGCCAAGGTGACCGCCAGGGTCTTGCCCGAGCCGGTGGTTGAAGATGGGGAAGATATCGAGGCAACGCTTATATTGGTAGCCCCCACCACTGTGTGTCCGTTTATCGTTCGAGCCACGTCCATGTGATAGACACTATTCTCCTTAATCTCGCTGAGAGTGCGATTCCGGTATCTCACCCGTTACCGCCGACGACCGGTATTACGCTCAGGGTGCATGTTGCGTGGCAGGAGATGTACGCAAAGCACTCGAGCTATTTCGAGTGCATGGAAGTTCCCTGCATTTCCAGTGATTCAAGGGGACTTGGTGACTCAGGCGGTAAAGTAGCTGTCTACTTGTTCCACCAGTGCATGTTTTGCGCCTCCCCAGGTGTCTGAAGCGAAGCTCTTTTCAGTCTAACCTTATCTCACGTAGGCGAAACCAGTGGTATCTTTCGAACAACATAATAGATGGCACTTTCGCGTCATCATTTCATGTCTCATTTTCTAGATGGCGCTCGTTCAATAAAACTCTGTGCAATAGGACGGACGGAAGCATAAGCGGACGGAATGATGCATGGACGGGCGGATTGATGCATAGACGGGCGGATTGATGCACGGACGCCCGGTCAGAGGCATTGATGGACGCAAGGACGGACGCATGCATGGATCGACGCACATACAGATAGATGTACGGATGAACGGACGGACGGAAGAACGAACGTATGAATGAATGCGTGGATGGACGAATGGGCGCTTCACTCTACTTATCATAATTTACTCCAGGAATATACGATTTTTCTCCTGCGCAACACCGCGATGAGCGCCAGTGCCAGTATGAACGCTGCCGCTAGTGCAAGTGTTAGCGCGCGCTACTTCGCATCTACACATGGTTCTCTTTATTTGAAGAGGGTGCAAAAATTTACAGTTTAAATACGGTGCTTTTCATAGTCGCAGAATGTCGCGCTTCGACTTCGGTGGTGGCGTCATCCACGCATCCACTTCCCATGCTCACGTCTCGCGTCTCGTGCCGAGAGGCGCAGGTTTGTGTCTCGTGCCCACACAGGAAGACACCCGCAGAACTGTCACTTTCCTCCCCCTCTCTCGCTTTGCAAGGCCGACACAGACAGCGTCCGCTAGTAAAAAAAATGGCCCCTTATCTGCATGTTATTCTGCAAATGTCGTCGAAATACGAGAGTCTTGCGAGTGGAGAGGGTGAAGAAAACATTTATTTGATGTTCTGAGCAAGAATCTCGGTGACTGGTATTCTGGAGGCGCTCCTGTCTCCTGCCTCTCATTCTCCTGTCTCTCATTTCCCAATAGCAGCCATTGGCATGTACATTGAGCACTATCTGACAGGAAAAGGTTGCTACGTTATACTCGCTGGGCGTAACCTCCTTGGTTTTCGAAAGGTTTAGTGAGGGTTGGGCCGTAGTGCCATGAATACAGTGAACTAGTATATACCATGAACTCGAGGTGGTTAAAGGTGGGAAGTAGACCCGAAGCGCAAGCCGTAAGAAAGTGTGCGTGTGCCACCTCTCGTTTAGTCCTTGGAATGTCCGCTGGTTGGCGGTGCTTCTACATGGGGAATATATGATGAAAAGATGCGAGATGGTTGTACTGGGAGTGTTGAATAGATGGACGAACGGACACACAGACAGATGCATGGATGGACGCATGAGCGGACGCAAGGGTGGATGCATAGACGAACGTAGGAACGTACGCACGAACAGACGCACACACGGGTGGGCGGATGGACGCATGGACGGTCACACTGACGGACGCAAGGACGGACAGTAGCAAAAAAGAATGTACGGACGGATTCTTCGCCCCACTCTCCATCATTCACTCCGTGGATACGCTGCCATTTTTTTCTGGCCTTCTTTCGGCCTGTCGTGTCTGGCGTAAAGGTGCGCCTGTATGCCTAGCTTGTTTACCTGTAAATATGTAAGTAAATCGGTGTTATTCTACGTCAGAAGCGTCGCAAGAGTTTCTAACCCTCCCAGGTGCCTTGGTACACGCCTATGCTCCACTCCTTAGTCACATCACCCCATGAGATTGCGGAAGTGTTGAAATCGCTTAAAAATGAATACAGGAGGATAAATGGCAGATCCCACATACAATGGGAATCAAACTGTATGCGAAGCACGAATATGAAAGGTTGATATGGCACTTTAAAATTAACACAACGTCACGAGGTAGAGGTAAATGATGCCGAACATGACTTTCGTGTCATGACTATATTGTTTGGATGTGTCGTTAAGCTTCGTCATCTATTCACGTCACGTGATATCAAATTTAGTAAATGTAAAGCTAGCAAAATGACCACGAGTGCACCATGAGGGTCCAATATACTCTAATGTAGCATTGACGCACGCGCACGCTGGGCACAGCGACGCTACGTTAGCCAATCGTGAGCACTCTAAAGCCTGACGCCAGGCGCGACCAGCGTCCTTCGGCACGGCCCGACGGCAAACGGCGCGAAATTCGCGCCGATGCGTTACCCAGACAACAATGCGTCTTCTTCTTCCTCTTTTCGTGACGGAGGGACGCCGGACGGGCTGAACGGCGCATGCGTCAAAGCAACGCAGCGCCACGCGCGCTTGCGGCGAGTATATGGCAGGGCCGGTGCCTGGCGTGGCAACGCCGCTGACGCAACAAAATGAACGCCGGCCACCACATGCACCATGTAACGTCGAAATGTATTAACGCCTTGACTGTGGCATGTAGTCATGTTCTCACATGACACGCATCTCAAGGTTATCATTTTGCACCTGTCAGATACCTTCGTCATCCAATTACGTCCCGTAATACCAAGTTTGGCTTAAACAAAACTAGCGAAACGGCCGCCTGCGCATCATCAGTGTGGCATGTAGTTATGTTGTTACTTGACACGCATGTCGTGATTATTACGTTTGGATGTGTCATTTACCTATGTCGTCCATTCGCGTCGCGTAATACCGAATTTCGTACATGTGAAGCTAGAGAAACGGCCGTGAGGGCTTCATGATCGTAGCATGTAGTCATGTTGTTACATGACACGCACTTCATGTTTATCATGTTTGCACCAGTATCATACCTTCGTCATTCATTCACGTCCGGCATAAAAAAATTGGTAAATGTGACGCAAGCGAAATGTCTGCGAGCGCATCATGAGCGTGGCATGTAGTTATGTTGTTACATGACAACCATGTCATATTTTCATGTTAGGGTCTGTCACTTGTGTTCTCCATGCAATCATGTCATACCATACCAGTTTTGCCACATGCCATGTGAACGAAACCACCGCAAGAGCTGCAGGACCAAGAAATGTAAATCTTGACATACATGACAAATATGCCATAATTTTCATGTTTATAATAGCCAGACATATTCTTCATACAGTCATGTGATGGCATACCAAGTTTGGTATTGATACCATTATCGGGAAGGCCTGGAGAGCTGAAAGTCGCAGGCAGCTATCGTAGGCAGCTAGATAGATACGCTCAAAGTCGCCGAAGTTCGCTAAGAAATGCTTCACATTTAAAAGGTTCAACGATTTAAGTACTTCGTACTCGACTATTGGAGTGGGGGTTTAGAAAAAGTGGGTAACGATTTAGAGTACAGAGTACTCTACTATGGGAGAGCACCAATGATTTACCTGGGCGAGTACTTCGACGACCACACTGAAGATCGTTATGACAGTGCACAAATCGAATGCCTGAATGTGAGGTAAACCTGCCTGCCCACCCTTCTTTTGCAAGTTATTCTGCTAACTTCTATCTGAATAAATAATTATGGACTTTCTTTTATCTAAGAGCAGACAATTATTTAGATGACAGGTGACCTTTGCTTTACATCCTTTTGCTGAATCCAACGGAACAATTCCGTATGATCATAAGCACCGTGTTAATTATTATGCCAAACAGTAAGCAGGGGAGGGGGCACAGTGCACTGTGGTTTTCAGCCTGCATTCCGTGGAGCATCTGTGTACTTCCATAAATGTAACAGCCGTGACTTTCAGGGGAGCTCATATATCGAACATCACCTCTGCCAGATGGGAGGTGGCAATCCGCAGCTCGTCCTTAACAGATCAGCTCTGGGCTGTCCACCAAGCCCGCGAGGTGGCTGAGGAGTTTGGCATCTCAGTCCCCACGTGGGAGCTGCCCGCAACACAGTGATCTGTGTTTTGGAGGACCAAATAAAAGTTTATCCAATCCAATCCAATTTCAGGGGAGCTCTACTGGCTCGTTGAATACACTGTGAAGCTATTCAAAGCAAATAAAGCACGGTAAGCTCGTGAATTGTAAAGCACTATCGATTTTGAGCTCGACAATATGCAGCTAATAAATGTGAAGCATTTCTTAGCGAACTTCGGTGACCTTGAGCGTATCTATTTATCTATCTATCTATCTATCTATCTACATATCTATCTTACTATCTATCATCTATCTATCATCTATCTATCTATCAAACCACCTATGACTTTTAGCTCTCCTGGCCGTTCCGATAACGGTATCGATACCAAACTTGGTATGGCACAACATGACTGTATGAAGAACATATTTGACTAGTCATAACATTAAAATCTTGATAGGGATGTCACGAATGTCATGATTTACATTTCATTGTCCTGGAGCTCTTGCGGTGGTTTCGTTCGCATGACACGTTGCAAAACTGGTATGGTATGACATGATTGCATGGCATCACAATCGACATACCCTAACATGAAAATCATGACATGCGTGTCATGTAACACCATGGCTGCATGCCACGCTAATGATGCGCTCGCGGCCGTTTCGCTAGCGTCACTTATACCAAATTTGGGATTGCGATACGTGAATGAATGACGAAGGTGTCATACTGGTGCAAACATGATAAACATGAGGTGCGTGTTATGTAACAACATGAAAACATGCTGAGCTCATGATGCGCTCGCGGCCGCTTCGATAGCCTGCCATGTACCAAACTCGGTTTTACGTGACGCGAACGGACGACATAGGTTAATGACATGTCCAAACAGGATAATCATGACATGCGTGTGATGTCACAACATGACTACATGCCACACTGATGATGCGCTCGCCGCCATTTCACTAGCTTCGCATATGCCATATATGATATCACGTTACGCCAATGGATGACGAAGGTATGTGACTGGTGCAAACGTGATAATCATGAGATGCGTGTCCTGTGAGAACATGACTACATGCCACAGTCCAGGTGCCAATACACTTCGACGTGACGCAGTGCGCGTGCTCAACGGCGTTCATTTCGTCGCGTCACGCCTGCGGCGCCACTCAAGTTTGACGCATGCGCCTTTAAGCGCGACCAGCATCCCTCCGTCACGAAACAGGAAGACGCAGTGTTGGAGACGCATCGGCACGTAATGCAGCATGTCGCAATTCGCACCGGTTGCCGTCGGGCCACGCCGACGGACGCTGGACGTGCCGGTCGCTCCGCTCCTGGCGTCAGACTATAGAGTGCTCGCGTTTTGTTAACGTAGCGTCGCTGTGCCCAGCGTGCGCGTGCGTCAACGCTCCACATGAGTATATTGGGCCCTTCATGATGCGCTCACGGCCGTTTCGCTTGCTCCACTTAAACCAAATTTGGTGTAAAGTGACGTAAATGGATCACGAAAGTATAAGACTGCTGCAAGCATGATAATCCTGCCACGCGTGTCATGTAAGAACATCACAACATACCACGCTCATAGCGTGCTCGCCCTCGTTTCGCTGGCTCCACATATACTAAATTTGGTATCACGTGACGTGAATAGATGACGAAGGTAAACGACACATCCAAACATGATAATCATGACACGTAAGTCACACATCATTTATCTCCGCCTCTTTACGTTGTGCTGATTTAAAGTGACCTATCACTTTTCCTCATTCGTGCTTCGCATATCATTGATTCCCACTGTACGTGGGATCTGCCACTTTTTTAATCTCCTCATGTTCCAGAAGCAGGTAGCAATCACTACATACAAAGAAAGGAACCGCTCACTTAACACAGGTGCCGCTCCTCTAGCCCGGTTGTGCCATACCCTGGCGGTAAATGGTTTCACGTGCCACTTCTACCTAATCGTCACGAAAACGTTTGGCAGAAGGATCAACGTATTAAAGAATGAAGGAAGTTTTGGTTAGATATTACTTCATAGTACTTTGTTTCACACTCGGCAAACAATCGTTGCGAATCTCAAGAATGTAATCCATTTGAAGCAAATCTGAACTGATGCCTGTACACCCCATAATTCTCATGAAGATACAAGCGCTGCTGAAAGAGCCCGCGTAGACAGAAGCACCGTATTCCCCTCTAGGTATTATTGTACGAAACTCTATGGAATGATCGTACTGTTGCTTACATGTCATCTTCTGTAGTAAAGCGAAACGTCAAGTCGAGCGACAGCCAAGTGAAGACGCCTTTAACTGAATTCCAAACTGTGCCAACATATAGGAGTGGCCAGTAAACGGTTGTGCAGCGAGGGCAGTTGGTTTTCACTAGCAGACGCAGCCTACGTCGGCCTTGCGAGGCGGGAAAGGGGGGGGGGGAGAGTGACAGCTATGGTGACAGCTGGTACGAGACGCGAGCATGCGCAGTGGCAGTGTGGACTTTACCAGCGACACTGAATTTGCGAGTACGTGCGACTATAATACGCACCGCATTTAAAGAAATGGCAGAACCCACGTACAGTGCACATCGATGATATGTGAAGCAGAAATAAGAAATGTTGATAAGTCATTTCAAAGTCAGCACAACGTTAGAAGGTGGAGGTACATGATACCGTATATGACTTCCGTGTCATGATTATCATGTTTGAATGTGTCATTTACCTTCGTCAGCTATTCACGTCACGTGATACCAAGTTTAGTATATGTGGAGATGGCGAAACGGCCGCGCCCACAACATGAGCATGGTATGGTGTCATGTTGTTACATGACACGCCTGTCAGGATTATCATGTTTTCACCATTCATACATTTCGTCATCCATTGACGCCACCTAACACCAAATTTAGTATATGTGCAGCTAGAAAAATGGCCGCAAGCGCATCATGAAGAGCCCAATATACTTCAATGTAGCGTTGACGCGCGCGCACGCTGCGCACAATGACGCTACATTAGCAATACGCGACCACTCTAAAGTCTGACGCCTGGCGCCACCAGCGTCCGTCAGCGCGGCCCGAAGGCGACCGGCGCGCAACGCGACATGCTCAATTTTGCGCATTTTAGCACGTGTGAATCTAGCAAGACGTCAGCGAGCGCATCATTAGTGTGGCATGTAGTCATGTTGTTACATGACACGCATGTCGTGATTATCATGTTTTGATATGTAATTTACCTATGTCGTCCGTTTGCGTCATGTAATAACGAGTTTAGTACATGTGAAGCTAGCGAGACGGCCGCAAGCGCATCATGAGTGTAGCATGTAGTCATTTTTATACATGACACGCATGTCATGTTAATGATGTTTGCACTAGTATCATACCTTCGTCTTCCATTCACGTCCCGCAATACCAAATTTGGTATAAGTGAAGCTAGCGAAACAACGGCCAGCGCATCATGAGCGTGACATATAGTCATGTGGTCACATGACAGGCAACTCATGATTATCATGTTTGCACCAGTCACATTCCTTCGTCATCCATTCACGTACTGTGATACCTAATTGGTATATGTGACGCTAGCGAAACGGCCGCGAGCGCATCATGAGCGTAGCGAGTAGTCATGCTATTACACGACACGCATGCCATGATTTTCATGTTAGGGTCTGTCGCTTGTGTTCGCTATGCAATCGTGTCATACCATACCAGTTTTGCAACATGCCATGTGAACGAAACCACCGTGAAAGCTGCAGAACCATGAAATGGTAATTATGACATTCATGAAATACATATCATAATTTTCTTGTTATGACTAGTCAAATATGTTTTTTATACAATCATGTTACGCCATACCAAGTTTGGTATCGATACCACTATCGAAACGGCCAGGAGAGCTAAATATTGTAGGCGGCTAGATAGATAGATAGATAGATAGATAGATAGATAGATAGATAGATAGATAGATAGATAGATAGATAGATAGATAGATAGATAGATAGATAGATAGATAGATAGATAGATAGATAGATAGATAGATAGATAGATAGATAGATAGATAGATAGATAGATAGATAGATAGATAGATATGCTCAAAGTCGCCGAAGTTCGCAAAGAAATGCTTCGCATTTAAAAGAAATGGACCATCTACCCGAAGCTAACCCTGGTGGGATGCGAAGCAGCAGCTGAGCGCACGTCGTTGACCCTGTTGAAACGGGCGTCGACACTGGTGCTAAAATAAGTTTAAAGCGAACTTCGTGTAGCGTTTACTCAAGTAAATGTTTGTTTGAAACGCAAAGGCACGGGAGACTTACGTCAACGCGCGCTGCAGTTTGACCTACTTGACACCACATCAACCCCTGCGGAAAGGGGCACGCGTTGCGGCGCGTTCGTACGGATGTACGTACGGCCTTACACACGTGAGTCAAACAGATGCTTCGCGTCTAAAAACAATTGGCCTACGCGCGTTATAAATAATATGTTAATTGACTGTGGATTGGATTAGATTGGATTGGACTGGATAACCTTCTATTGGGTCCTCCAAAACACAGATCACAGTGTGTCGCGCCGTTCCGACTAGGGACTGAGATGGCGAGCTCCTCAGCCACCTCACTGGCTTGGTCGACAGCCCAGAGCTGACCTGCCAAGGACGAACTGCGGATTGCCGCCTCGCATCTGGCAGAGGTGATGTTCAGTGAATGAGCGAATGTGGTACGCTGCCATAGCATATATTATAGTGAAGCTATTTCCACACAATGTGGGCAAAGATTACTTGTTTATAGGTCAGGGTACATGATGTGTAACATTGTCAAAGTAGGATACATCAGGGTTTGCAAAAGCTTTAAAGGGCCACTCACCCCCCCCCCCGCGTTTGAAAACGAGGGGGTGATTTTCTCTTCTCCTTCCTACACACAATGCATCCTCCTCGCCCCTTAGTTATGCAGGTGAACAATATCAGCTCTAAGCGCTAGAGCCCATCAGAATTTCGCGCTTCTCGGCTGCACGCTGTTATCGCTGCTTATGCAGTTGTGAACACACAAAATGAAGTTTAATCGGTTGAATGTGCACGATGTTCATGCGAGACAAAAGAGAACGTATGAGCGGCTGCATGCATAGCTAAGCAGAGCAGGAGATAAATCGCATGTGATATTTCGCGTATATGAATGAATCGGGAGCATGTACGCTGTAGACGTCATAGGAACTACCGATATAGTGCGCCAACAAAGACGAGAAATATCAGGAAAGAATATTGCGCTCTTTTTTAGGGGCGAAGCTCTTTATAGCGGTACCCATTTGTCCCTCGTAGCCGTTGTAGTGTGTAACATGTAGAACATTTTGACCTCTTAGGTGGTGCCGGTGGGAGATATCTTATGTGCGTCGTTCAACAATAAAAAATAATGTTCAATGTGCATGCCAATGGCTGCTAATGGGGAATGAGAGACAGGAGCATTTGGCTTTTAGTTAACGTGCACGCTGTGATCCCCATTAGCAGCCATTGGCATGTACATTGAGCACTATCTGATAAGAAAGGGTTGCTACGTTATACTCACTGGGTGTAACCTCCTTAGTTTTAAAAAGGTTTAGCGAGCGTTGAGCCGCAGTGCCATGAATACAATGAACTAGTATATACCATGAATGAACTCGAGGTGGTTAAAGGTGGGAAGTAGATACGGAGTGCAAGCCGTAAAAAAGTAAAAGCATAGAGAAATAAAAAGAGGTGAAGAGTGGACACTCCGTAGACCCCAGCGGCCCAATCGACCCTAGCACACCTGGTGGTTGGTGAGAGCAAGTGGCGTGCGCTTCCTGTTTCGGTTTCACTGACGCAAATTTTGAAATTTTATTTTTATTTTTTTTATTTCAATTAAGTTATAATAAAGAGAGATGCAGGTAGTGATAATTCACTACGATTTTATCATCGCGCTTATTCTTGTTCTTTTGTTCACTTGTTGATCTCTTGTTCTTTTGGAACAAGTGATCAATGTATATATCAATCAAAGAGACAGAGTATCTGCGATGTTTAATTCAAAGGCAAGGTAGAGTCTGAGAATATAAAAAGCACAATATGACAAAGGTAGACAACAAGTGCATCTCGCCTTACAAATAAATTGTAACAAATATTGTAACAAATACAGAGAGAACACAGACAATGCACACATCGCTAGAGTTGGCAGAAGCCGAGAAGCTGGTGAAGTGTGACACACCGGGCCCGTGGGTAAGTAAGGATCTATGGCAAAAACACAGCGCACAATGCTGAAGAAGAAGGAAGAAGTGACATATACACAGCAATGAAGTCGCGAATCACGCCTGGGGTTAACCGAAATAATGCATAGAAAAAAAGAGCGCACAGAAACCACACGACACAATATAGCAGAAAGGCAAAGGTGCAGTGTGCTGGCTGCGCTTAAGAACAGCTAGCCCAAAATGAAAAAAAAGCAGACTTGATGCCTGCTTGTCCTCAGAAAGGTAGGGCTTTGCAGCTTGCTCACTACGTGAAAGACAAACTATATGCTACAACACTGGCAGGTCTTGTGGCTCTCCTTATGCGTCGCCTTCATCAAAAGCTTAAGATCCCAAGTGATTTGCGTCTGGGTGTTGCTGTGACGCTTGCGAGCTAAAATAGATTGTAGTCATCACTTATCCAGAATTGTGGACCTTAATTCGTCCTACGAGAGCGGTATTAGAGGGCTAATAAATAGCAGAAGGAAACCACTTTGGCTCATTATTTTTCACAAAGTCTCTACATCGTACGTTATCACTCACAAGCTATATAAAAATAAAATGGCAGCGTCCGCAGCCCAATCAAACGCTACAAATTTGGGTATTCTTTTGAAAATTTTGATGGGCGAGATGAGGAGGTTGATGAGAAGCTAAAATACGAAAAGCGTGATAACGTGAACTGTGCCCACTTCATACTGTGTTCCTTACCCGCTCGAAGACATTTCAACAAGCGGTTTCGTTATCGATATATTACTTGAGCTGGAGAGATAAAGCATACACAGTGACCAAGCGACCCACAGTAAAGTGTACAGTTCGCCCGCATTTGCTACAAAAATACAGAGAGGATACCCAACATTTTTTTAAGGTTATGCAAATCACTTCGAGCGAATACACAGTGTCCCTACTCCTCATAGCGGGTAACCAAAACAATGTATGCAACGAATGAGTGGTTAGTTTGGTGAGGCTGTCTCCGCAGTCTTTTGATAGTTTTCCGCTGTGCTGCTACTTTGGCTTGCAGATGTTTAATGGTTTGCTTGTACTTCATTGATGGAGACATTGTCGCTGGCACACAGGAACGCACTGCAATAAACAAAAAATGGATGTAAAAGCGAAGAACAACTAATCCCATACGAGCACTTTCCTCGCTCTTTCAGACCCAAGGTGCACAACTTTCTGTGGTGCAAAGTTTTCGATTCCACTACCTAAAAACAAACCATTCACAATGTTGACAATGCACAAAAAAAATGAAAATCACTGTTAGCCCACCCTTACATTTTGTAAGTGCACACGTAGTGTCCTTTTGAGGATAGTTTCCTCAGAATGTCCTAAACATAAAATAGCACATTAAGAACAGCTGCAATAAAAGCATAGTCACCATTTTCTCTAGGGCACTCAGATGTGGAGCTGTTGGCGGAGACATCTGGAGGGTCTTGTGAAGCTTGTTCAGTGCCTCGGACAGTGCTGTCGGAACAATCTTGCGAGCGGCCTGCGGAAGTCTCAATATCAATCCACTCTGGTGTTGAAGTGAACATACAACTTACCGGTCACACAAGTTCCTTTAGTGACAGCTGAACGACTGGTTAAGGTTTTCTCCGGCAAGACGAAGTCAGCAGAAATTCTTTCACCAGCTACAAGGGAGCTGCCACCTGCAGAGGTTTGGTCAACAGTCAATTTGGGTAAAAAAAAAGAAATCGCGACACTGAACGCACCGTGTTCATCGGGGCACCTCAATGTGTGGGAGCCGCTTTTTGAAGCCTCTACCGCAGGTCCTGAAGAAATGAAATTACGACAATGTGTCAGTAAGAGGCTTAAAATAACACAAACTGAAGCTCATCCGCACCTTTCAGTGCAGCTTCTGCAGTCATGTCACAGTCACTATTTGAAGCGACGCTCGAAGAACGTGCATATATCTGCAGTTGGTACAAGTTACAAAGCTTGTAGCATGGGGAAACTTAAACAGCTCTTTCAAATGCACAAATTGGTCGAACGTGGAGGAAAAGAGAAGGCACCAACTAGGAAACAAGTAATTTGTGATTTTTGGAATTATCAACAGTGCCAGCTTTCACCGATGAAAGGTATATGTACATGTGCACTCAGGCTTGAAGATAACGTGAAATAGCCCTTGAAAGTTTTTCAAAACAAGTTGCGCTGGTCAAGAGCATCAAAAAACGACAGAAATGTAAGGCTGCTGTTAGGAAGGTAATAGCCCATAATTCGCAAAATTTAAGACTTTCCAAGTGTTACTTCTATAGTGAGGTTTCTCCACCGGCTACAAAGATCTTCGCGGTTAACTTTCGCCACTGATTCAATACAAGTGGCTGCTATTACACATATTTGAGTTTCAGTCAATCACTTACATGGTGCAGCTGGTTGCACACTGGGAACAGACATTCTTGTAAGCCTTGTGTGCCCAGGTTCCATGAAACTTTGAGCAGTAAAATGGTCGCTACAAACCCTGTACGTTGCGTACAATAGGCTGGCCGGCTTACTAAGGAGATCATCGCGTCCAGCATACTGCATCCATGCTTTCATCCTGCATTGGCAATGAACTACCAGCTGAAAGGAGAAGTGCTTGAATAGTGATTTTTTATTGTTACCCTCACTGAGCAAGTACGAACAGTAAGCCTAAAGACATGCAAACCATACAAAAGCTTTAACACACCTGCCGTCCCGTGGTATGCGGAAGAAACTCGTCCCAGGCTTCTTGTGGGTTCTGCCATTGTTGAAGCACCACGATACACAGCAGTAGCTGCCGTAGCTTTGACCGCCGGACGGCATGGCATCAGCGCGGTCTGAAAATGTTAGTAAGTGGATGCTTCGCTGTCAAATTACGAAAAAGATATGTGCACGTCATAAGTGTACCAACAAACCCCTTTGAATGATTAGCTAATCGATGCACAATACAAAACCAGTGATACATCTCTGACCCATAAAACTCTGATTTACAAAGATAAACGTCAAGACCACGTACAAAGATCTTCAGAAGTTTCCAGGCTGCTATCCCTTGTAATGCAATGGTATCGCGGCCTGGAAACTTTAGAACACCTTCGTGCGTACGCAGTATCAGCACAGTACATTGGGAAGAAAAATCGTAGTTGAAATTTGTGCGGTAAAATTATATTGGAAACGTCAAAAAAAATTGTGGGCAGCTTGCACTAGTGGCACAAGGCTAGCGAAGAAACGAAGATGATGGCCACTTGGCTAGTCCAGATTTGCCTCCGGCACACCAAGAATTATTCGTGTTGCGAGCCTTAGGGAAACGTGTCGTGAAGCATGCGAGGCCCAGCGAACGCTTCTCAATATTTTGCTCCGAGCCTATGACCTAGCTGCCCAGCTATGCTCAGCCTACAGACGCTCGCGTCCGTGGCAGACGCAGCACGCGTCCCCTCGGCTTGACGCCGTGCCGCCTTTGCTATACTGCATACGTTGCACAATGTTCCCGTCTAGCCGCCGCACAGAGCCACAAACTTTCTTTTTAGCGAACCTCCCAGTCCTTACAAGCTTCAGAAAAAGGTTACAACTGCGTGAATGAGACGCCACGTAAGAAACAAACTCGCACACACGAAGCGCAACGTGTGTGTGTGCATCTTTCTATGTTTGTTGCATGGTGTCTTATTCGCACAGGTGTAACCGTTTTCTGAAAAAAAAATGACCAAACAAGTCCAACAACATGTCATTCAACAAGCTTCGCTTGAAAACGTGCCTCACCTGTTATCTCACGCACGAAAACGCCGACGCAGCCGACGTTGACAAAAGCGACGAAAGCTTCTCGCTGTCAGTCATGCATGGGCTTGTCGCTGGGTAGATGGCGTTTATGACAGTACGGCTGAAGAAAAATAATCGCGTAAGATGTGTTGAATAAATTGTTTTTATGTATAAAAAACATACCTAATTTGGGCGTACAATTATTATTTTGTGAAAACAATTCTGTTGCATTGATTATAACTGTTTTTTTGCGCTTGCGCCCTCTGACGTTTGATGAGAGCACTAGTTGGTTACGTAATCGTGACGCACTTCCTGAGGCCAGGTTTCGCGGAGTGTCCTCTCTTGTCTTCTTATTTCTCTATGGTAAAAGCCGAATTCTCCTGTCTCTCATTTCCCATTAGCAGCCATTGGCATGTACATTCAGCATTATCTGACAGGAAAAGGTTGCTACGTTATACTCGCTGGGCGTAATCTCCTTGGTTTTAGAAAGGTTTAGCGAGCGTTGGGCCGCAGTGCCATGAATACAGTTAACTAGTATATACCATGAACTCGAGGTGGTTAAAGGTGGAGAGTAGACCCGAAGCGCAAGCCGTAAGAAAGTGTGCGTGTTTCACCTCTAGTTTAGTCCTCGTAATGTCCGCTGGATGGCGGGGCTTCTATATTGGGAATATATGATGAAAAGATGTGAGATGGTGGTACTTGGAGTATTGAATAGATGGACGAACGGACACACAGACAGATGCATGGATGGATGCATGAACGGGCGCAGGGGCGAATGTATGGACGAACGCAGGGATGGACGCATGAACAGACGTACGCACGGACAGAGGGATGGATGCGTGGACGGTCACACAGACGGACGAATGGACGGACAGAAGCAAGAACGAATGGACGGAAGAATGCTTCGCCCCACTCTCCATCGTTCCCTCCGTGAATATGCTGCCAATTATTTTTTTGTATTTTGAGAGCCTGATGAGTGGCCCAAGTGTAAATGCTTGGGGACGAGTTAAATTTGTCCAAGGCGAGCTGGGAACAAACTCAGAAATTGATGTGTAATGTCCTTGCCATGTCGTATTCTCAGCGTTTGTTCTGGGACCTATCCTTTTGCGAAGGCCCATAGTGCTGCCATAGAATCATCGTAGATCACTTCAGTGTTATCCATCTCGAGCTAAGGCAATGGCCACCTGCTCCGCAATGATCACTGTGGCTACCGACAGTAATGAGCATGCTCTGAAATTCTTCCTTGCCGTTCTGATTTCCTGCGAGACCAAACTATCCAGGACGAAAATATCATGAATATTGTGCCACGTCCCTGTCATTCTCCTCATATGTTAACTCGCAAGAGAGGGTGGCGCTTTCGAGAAATACCCAACTTATGACGATCATTGATGCTCTGAAGAAAACGTCTGTTTGAAAGGTCCATAGTATTGTAGAGTAGTAATAATTATTGGTGCATTTACCAATTTAGAAATACAGCGATACCAAAACCAAAAATATACATTGCGATAAATTAAGTGCGATACTTCGTGATAATGGGGCGTGCTATTTTTGTTCAAATTTAGCTATGTACATGTTTTGGTGCTGACCCACTCGCATAGGAGACTCTGAAGCTGCTCCCGTTCGTTTCATGTGCATTCGAAACTGTATAAGTTTTCGTGTGACTGTGTGAGAAGTTCAGGAGTAGATGAAGCGCTTGACAAATACGCGTGAAACAGGATAGAAAAACGAAGAAAGCTGAAGCACGAGAGAAGGAAGAAAAAAAACGTGAAGGGGTGACAAATTTTTAAACAGGGGGTGTTGCTGGAGACAGCGCTAAAAGGAAGGGTCTGTCTTTTTCAAGGCAACAACTCAAGCAACTGGCTGCCTTGAAAGGTACAAGTACATTCGTCGAAACATTGGCTCTAGTTACACCCTCCGTTAATTTTTTTTGTATTCAAGCATTATCCTGTCTTGAACTTCCCGAAGTAAGTGCGATGAAAGACGCGAGGTGAAAAGAAACTAGTTGAGTTTGACGCGGAATGTTACTAAAGTTCTGAAGTGATGACAAAAAAATAGTGACCACCCAGGCTTCTACTCAGCAAACCAATAACGTTTAGCCACCCCTGTAGAAATTTCGCGACGCTTCAGGCGTAGGTTTACACTATATTTACTAGTATAGCAAAGGAGGCTGGAACGGCGACTGTCTAGCCAATAAAACCACGTATCTCTCTTTCGAGTTTCACGACACTGCAACGAACTTTCTGCACCAACAAATTCATGCTCTTTAGCCAGTGCTACTTATCGTAAGAAGGACTCGTCTAGGCATAAAAGAAGCCAAGCTCGCCAACAACGCAGTCTGTAATGACGAGTTATGTGCTGCCTTATGGGAAGATCTAAAAGCAAATGACTATAATCTGTTGCATACGAATCCGTTACCACTCTGAAAGCTACGCACGAAGTTCGGTAAGCAAACGGTATAACTACGCACATTTCGCAGCCACGTCGCTTGAACAGGGCCTGAAAATAGGCAAAGCTATGCACGTGGTTTTCTCCGTGAATAGTTTGGAAGCGCTCAGACGGAAGTGAAAGAATGATAAGCGCTCTCTGTCCCAGCAACAGTCACTTTCTGATGATTGGGCGCGTTGGGTGTAACGTCGCTTAATGGCGTTCCACACATTCCACTATGGTACTTGGCGGAAGTGTTCCAAGAATGGCGTTCCAAAAAAGTTCTCCCGGGTAAATTTCGGCATAGGTCACGCGGGCAATGATACCTCTATACATAAAAAATGTTTTGGATGACTAACGTTATCTGTAGCCTATTTTTTATCTATTTATTTATCAATCAGTAAATGCACAATTAATCAGTTATTACAAAATATACTTAAAAAATATTAGGACCGTAGGCGTGCAAGTGGTCCTACTTGTGGTCCAATCTATAACAAGAGTATTCTGTAAACATGTCCAGAGAAGAGCGGCGGTTATTATGATTTTGAAGTTTCAAGGTGAATTTTACGTAACTATAGGTTCAAGACAAAGAATATAAAGGAGCCGAAATATCTTACTTACACTATTCATACCGGAAGTATTAGAGGCATACACCGCGAACATACAGAAGATGATGGTACTAGAAGGTAGTTACTGTTACGTGAACAAACGAAGCTCGTACGCACCTGCGGATACTGAAAGGGTAACTGAAGCAGTTGTGTTGTCATTGGCCAACACAACTGCTTCCTGGACTCCTCTGAACAAAACTTCAATTTTTTGGTGATGAACTGGCTTTTTAGCCAACCCACGACCTCGACAATGGGCGAGGTTGTGCCAACAGTCAATTCAGTCGTCGACAGCGAGGTCGACAACTCATTTTAGTCGTCGAAAGCGTTACTTTCACTGCTCTATTATAAGAGTCAACATATTACATGGATACGCAAAGCAGAACAATCACCGAAACGCCCAGATTCCGGTCAACGTGGATGTGCTGCACCAGTTGCGGTGAATACAAAAGAGACGATACAAAAGAGACGATTAGTGGCTGCGTGATCGAGTGACAACCTGGACTCCCTTAAGAAAAGTCAGCTTGTTGCCAAGTGATATCATACGGCAGTATTATCACTCCAGTCTGAACATACCTCCACCTCACTCTTTTATGGCTTCTTAATATTGCATGCTCTGTGAGATAGGCGCTCACCCCGCCGCAGTGGTGAAATGGCTACGGCACTCGGCTGCTGACTCGCAGTCGGCGGGTTCGAATCTTGGCTGCGGCAGCTGCCTTTTCGATTGAGGCGAAAAGGTCTGTAGGCTCGTGAGCGGAGATTTGAGTGCACGTTTAAGAACCGTTGGTGGTTGAAATTTCCGTGGACCTTCCGTACCGGCGTCTCTCATACTTATGTTGTGGTTTTGGGACGTTAAACACCAAATAATAAAAATATTTAGGTAGCTGCTCTTCTTGAAGACATTGCTGTCGGGATTGAAGCTTCTGTTGTTCTTACTATGCGTCTTTGGAAGTAAACTATAATTTTTCAACCAAAAAAATTGCCCGCAGCTTCCCTCGAGGGAACACTGAGGAGGATGCGGAAGCATGTAATTGGTTAACGGGTGTTAAATTGCGACTTACTTGGGTCGATGGCTAAATTGGTTAACGTGGTTGTGAAATGGGGTGTTAAATGAGTGAACACGTACGGCACGTATGCGAAAGGGTGGTGTTTTATTTATTGCGACGAACCAACGGACGAGCGGCAACTGAGCGAGCGAGCGCCGACCTTGAGTATATATACAGCGCGACGGTGCATGCGCTGTCAGCTGTCGAATGTTCTCGAAGGAGAAGCGCGCGCGCGGCACAGATGGCGACGGCGCGACGGCGCATGCGCTGTCAGCTGTCGAATGTTCTCGAAGGAGAAGCGCGCGCGGCACAGATGGTGGGCGACGGCGCGACGGCGCATGCGCGCGCGTCAGCTGTCGAATGTTCGAGAAGCGGTGCGGACGGCGCGGACGGCGCACTACAAGGCGCGAGTATAAGATGCTTCCGCATCTAAAAATATGTGCCTTCTGCAAGCTTCTTACCTTTCGTTTCATTATGTTTGGTCTAGTTGCATACATTCTTCAATGTTGTTTAATCAGGTGAAGAAGGCGATGTATACATGAAGTTAAAAAAAAGCAAGGCGTAAGCGTATATACAACTCTCCAATGCATGGGCGGCTCGGATTTCTGTCTTTTTCTTGTAGCCATGTACCCCCTTATTCTTATTAAAAAATTGCCGCTGCTCCCGTTTATGTTTTTAATCAACCAATTTTCAAGGCCTCCCGGCAGCATTCTGATTCGTGGCGCAGCAGGTAGACTTGATTTTACATCTTGTGTTTCCTTAAGGGTTGCTTTCTCGGTATGTGAACATCCTCAGAATAAATGTACTTCCGTTCCCTTTCGTTCGATTCCTTTCTACGTGGCTGGGGACTAAAGATGCGTATAGAACAACTTTGTATGGACCAAAATAGTCACTCAATCCAGCATTTCTAAAAATTGAACATGGTATGAAAGTAAACTGAAAGGCATATTATTGGTCGACAGGGCAAAATCGTCTGAGCAACGTTCCCTCAAAAGCAAGATCACCCGCATAGGGAAGCAAAGCATGGCATTTAGGTAGTTTTGGGAAAAAAAGTAGGCTTTCTTATTTACTCAACGATTTGATTTCAAGACCACCAATGATCGCCGTTGGTTTGATACCATGCATTATAATCAGAACAAGGAAGCAAGACCTTAGACTGTATGCCACTTTATTCGGTCAACATAGTTAATAACGGCCTATATATTAGCCAATCACAATCTTCTTCAAATTAACAATAGCAACATTCGCTATACCTGATTGACTGTAATCGCAGCTTCAGTAGCTGCCATCTTTGCAACCTACTGGAGCATTTTTGAGTTTTTTTCTATCATCGCTGTGTATTTTGTGCCTCCTCTGAATAGCTAACTGAAGACGTATACTGTAGTTGTTCTGGCAAATTGATACCAAGTAGATACCTTCCAAAAAGGCATGGTCCGTTCCAAAGGGGCATAATCACAAGTACGTGGCTCAAATTAGAGTCTACGCAGCAGGATGGCGGCAAACGGCACACATAAAGTGAACTGCCGAGTCGAGGAAACTTTTGTTAAACTGCACGAATCAACGTCCTGTCACCATTGTTTCTTCAGACGCTTGCCCGTTTATTTCCTTCTCCGATTTTGGGGAACCTAGCGAGCGCATGTTAGCGTGTCGTCGCTTTTTTTTCTTAAGCACTGTATGTTAAACACGGCCCAAGGTACACGACATCATGTACTGCAATGACCTTTGTGCATGCCTTGGGTTGGACTTCTATGTTTACGACACAGATATTCACAGGAAACGTTGGAGATGAGGGGAAAAGCTAAACAACGTGACATGACCCCACATCTCCAGCTGCACAGCGGTAATCACTAGATACATATACACGCAGCGTAAAAAAATGGTGCACACGCTTTACATTTATAAACACTTGTTCTACGATAAAGGGAAATGCTCTGAACACCTCGAAAGATAGGCTTCGCGAGACGCAGTGTTTTTTTTTTTTGCTCACTACGTACGCGAGCATGATACAAAATTTTCTAGACTGCCTATAGCAACATGTCGGTAAACTCGAGAAGCAGCTTTCCTACCCATGTATATTTGATGAGTGCCGGAAATAAGTGCGTAGAAGGCAAGATGATCGTCTTTGTTGGAAAAATGTAGCCAGAGGCGTGTTCGCAACAATTACCGTGTTGGTTGATGCTTTTTCTGCGAACAACTTCATAACCGTTCGTGTTTCTCACGTCATGGGGTGTAACAAATCGAACATCTTTTAGAATTTGCAGGTTTCGTTAAGTCTGCGATTGCCATTTTTGATAGAGTAGAAGTGCTTGACTCTCGCGTACTGTGTCATGACAGTTTAAGTTTAACAACTACACGTGATTACCTTGAGACCAGGATTTGGAGGCATGTGCCTGTAGCGCCATCTTTCGTCGGCCACAACGGCGGCAGCCTAACGAATAATTGGCGAAAAAAACCATATCTGACAAAAAGGTGAACTTATCAAAAACGACTCCCTGTTTTATACAGCCGATACTTACTTGAACAGTCTGGGAAAAATACAGTGCCATACTGCAAACCACCTGGCTTCCCACGGGGTTTAAAAATCAACAATGCCCCGCAGGGGCGCCTGCGCAAGTAGGCGTTTGGTGTTTAGCGACACCATGGACCCGAGCTAACGGGGGGGTTTTGGCTCCCTCCCACGCCTAGCCGTGCGTGGCTTTGCCGTGTCTGGAGAAAAGGGGATCCTGAGGGCTGAGCCGACGCTGGGTGATTGGACCTTTAAGGCCCCCCGGCAGAGGCAACACACCCCTTTGGCCCCGGCTTCACGTAGACGGCACCCCTGGGCTGACCCACCCAGGGGAAATCGGCAGTCGCCTTTTCCTATCTCTCTCTCGATACATCTTCGTCTTTATCTCTTACTATTTACCTGTCCTGTCTTCTACTCTCTTCCGTTTACTTCCAAACTTCCTGGCGGCTAGGGTTAACCCTGTGCAAATAGCCTACCTTGGTCTAGGCGCATTGGTTTATAGTGGCGTTGTACGGCTGGCGTCTGCAGGTTTTAGCATCCGAGACTTGTAGCGTCCCCTCGTCGGGCTCCGTGGTGGGTGGCCGCCAACGCTGCTGAACAAAAATAAGACAGGCATGCATAGAGCATTCCCCTTACTCTCTGATCGTACCAGCTTAAAGCGGGTACGCACCGATGATATAAATTTTTTCAACCAGCCAAAAGAAACATACCATCACTTTCATGTTATCCACTGTGAACAAACTGAAAAGCAAGCCAGGACCGTCTCTCCTTTCCTAGTTGATAGATGTCTTACCGAAACTCTTGGCACAGGATACAAGGTAACCAAAATGGCTAGTAGAGACCTTCTCCTTGAAATCCGTGACAAATAACAATTTGAAAAGCGAGACCGTCTTTCAGATTTCGGTGGCATACCAATAACGATAACACCACACAGATCAATGAACACAACTCGCGGAGTGGTATCTGACATGGACTTACTTGACTTGACTGAGACTGAACGTTTGGAAGGGTGGAAGAGCCAAAATGTCACTAATGTACAGAGAATTATCATCAGAAGTGATAATAAGGAAACACCGACAAAACACTTAATACTCATGTCTGCATCCAGTAAACTACCGGAATCTATTCAAACAGGGTACACCAAGACATCTATCAGGCTGTACATACCAAACCCTCGTCGTTGCTTCAGATGCCAGAGGTATGGCCATGGCTCTAAAACCTGTCATGGTCGCCAGACTTGTGCACAATGTGGAGTCCAAGGCCACGTGTCTGAGAACTGCAAACAACCGCCACACTGTGTAAACTACGAAGGAAACCATGCCGCATATTCACGCTCCTGCACATACTGGAAAAAAGAAAAAATAATAATTACGTTGAAGGTGAAGGAGAACATTTCATTTAAGGAAGCACGGCGAAGAGTAGCACCATTCTATGGACCTACATACGCTGATGCGGCGCGTCAGGGGACACCGCCGCACCAGCCCTCGCCACTCCTTCGGCCCGTGCATACCGAGCTGGTGGTTGTGGCACCTGCCCCCAAGGCGGCTGTAGCCCAGGCTACACCACCTACTCCCAAACAGAGACCGGAGACTCCAGAGTCCTCGGGTCTCAAGGCCTCACCTCACCAGGCGAGGCCCGAAATTCGAACTAACAGCCCGCACGTGCGGGCATCCAGTGCCTCCGAGAAAACAAAAAGCAGATAACAGGGCCTGGTGACGGCCCTGTTAAGTGAACTCAAACTCCCTGTCTAAGCAGCTACCGGCTTTTCGTACACACAGCACTATTTTACATTCACCATGAACACTAAAATTATACAATTGAACGTCAGGGGCCTTCTCAGAAACCTTGACGACATCCAAGAACTTTTACACGAGCACTCACCAAAAGTGCTGTGTGTACAAGAAACACACCTTAATTCAAAACACACAAATTTTCTTCGTAAATACGTTTTTTTTTCGAAAGGACCGTGTTGATGCCATGACATCATCCGGAGGTGTTGCCATCATAGTGAAACAAGGAATTGCATGCACACACAACTCCAAACATCCCTTGAGGCAGTGGCTGTTCGAGCGGTTCTTTTTGATAAACTGATCACAATCTGCACTATTTACATTCCTCCTAGCTATCAGCTGCAAAAACGTGATTTACAATCTTTAATTGATGAACTTCCGGAGCCCTATGTTCTCCTTGGAGACTTTAATGCGCGTAGCAGGCTATGGGGTGACTCTCGGTATGACACATGAGGTCGATTGATTGAACAGTTCCTTCTCTCGTCGAGCGCGTGTCTCCTAAATCAAAAAGAACCAACCTATTATAATCTCGCCAATAACACCTACTCCTCCATAGACCTAAGCATAGTATCTCCATCTCTTGTGCCTCTACTCCAGTGCTAAGTCGTCAGTAATCTGTACGGAAGTGACCACTTCCCCGTAGTTTTGAGCACAACTACAGTAACTGAGTGTCCACCACGTGTTCCCAAGTGGCTCAGAAACAGAGCCGACTGGGAACAGTTTTATACCATCGCTCGTCTAGGTTGGAAAGACATATGTACTCTGAACATTGATGTTGCTGTCAACTACTTCACAGCGTTTTTGATTGATGCTGCTACAAAATGCATCCCACAAACAAATGGACACCCTGGAAAAGGGCGTGTGCCATGGTGGAACTCTGAATGCCGAAACGCACGCAAACAGCAAAACAGAGCTTGGAGGCTGCTCCGGAACTCACCGACAGCCGAAAATCTTGACACCTTCAAGAAAATAAAGTCTCAAGGCAGGAGAACGCGTCGGCAGGCCACAAGAGAAAGCTGGCAGAAGTTTTTGTCAGGGATCAATTCATACACACAGGAGGCTAAAGTCGGGAACATGGTCGGTAGGATAGCAGGAAAACAAGTACACACACTTCCACTCGTAAACACTCAGGGTGATACCTTGGAAGATCAGGCAAACTTCCTCGGTGCACACTTCGAAAAGGTGTCCAGCTCATCCCACTATACTGACACTTTCCAAAAATACAGAACAAGAATAGAAAAGCGGAAACTCGAACACAAATGCACTAGATACGAGGCATATAACCAAGCTTTCAGTCTAGCTGAGCTGCGAACGTCTCTAAACTCCTGCAGCACTTCTTCCCCAGGTTCTGACCGTGTGGTGTATGAAATGTTAAGAAACCTACCAATCCAAACACGAAAAACCTTACTTTGTTTGTACAATGCTATCTGGTTTTCTGGCCCTATCCCTAACTCCTGGAAAGAGGCTATTATTTTTCCCATTTCGAAAGAGGGCAAGGACCCTTCTTTACCTTCGAGTTATAGGCCTATTGCACTTACAAGCTGCTTGTGCAAAATCTTCGAAAAAATGATAAACTGCAGACTTGTACATTTCCTTGAAACAAACCATTTGCTCGACCCATTTCAGTGCGGGTTTCGAGAAAGTAGATCCACCACAGACCACCTTGTTCGTATCGAGGCACAGATCAGGGACGCCTTCGTCCATAAACAATATTTTCTCTCTGTATTCCTCGATATCGAAAAAGCTTATGATACAACATGGCGTTTTGGAATTCTAAGAGACCTGTCCCACCTTGGCGTGCGCGAAAGAATGTTTCACATAATGGAAAGTTACCTGTCAAACCGGACATTCCGTGTCCGAGTGGGCACGGTTCTTTCCCAAACATTTTTCCAGGAAACAGGCGTGCCACAAGGTGGTGTACCCAGCTGCACACTTTTTCTCATCAAAATGAATTCCTTGCGCTTGTCCATCCCTCGCAATATGTTTTATTGTACATATTTCGATGTTGTCCAGCTTGGCTTTAGATCTTGCAATCTGGCAATGTGTGAGCGGCAGGTTCAGTTAGGTTTAAACAATGTGTCCAAATGGGCAGAGGAAAACGGATTCCGACTGAACCCACAAAAAAACACGTGTGTCTTGTTCTCCCGAAAGAGAGGCATGCGCTCAGAACCCGACATTGAACTGAACGGTCAACGTCTGTCTGTTAATGCGGAGCATAAATTCTTAGGATTAATCTTGGACAACAAGTTGACCTTCGTACCGCACATCAAGTATCTAAAAACAAAATGTTTAAAAGCCATGAATGTTTTAAAAGTGTTGTCACGTACTACGTGGGGTAGTAACAGGCAATGTCTGATGAACCTGCATAGAAGCCTCAATCGCACCCGCTTAGATTATGGGGCCGTTCTTTATCAGTCTGCGACTCAAAGTGCTTTGAAGATGCTGGACCCCGTGCACCATTTGGGCATCCGCCTTTCTACGGGTGCTTTTCGCACCAGCCCCGTAGAAAGCCTGTATGTTGAGTCAAATGAGTGGTCACTTCATCTGCAGAGAACTTACATGTCCTTTGTTTATTTCCTTAAGGTGAAAGCAGACAAGAAGCACCCCTCATACTCTACTACTAATGATTTGTCGAGCTCAATTATGTTTCAAAACAGGCCTTCGATGAGGCAGCTCTCTCAGTTCACCTGAAGAGTCTAGCTGAGGAAACTGGAGTCTCACTTGAACACAGTTTAATGGCTCCTGTAGCATACCCGCCACCGTGGCAATGGCAGACTATAGACTGCGATGTGTCTTTTCTAAAAGTTACAAAACATGCGCCTATTGCCCATATCCGAACATACTTCCTGGAACTTCAACACAAATACACATGTCCTGAGTTCTTTACAGATGCCTCTAAGTCTAACTCCTCTGTGTCCTACGCTGCTGTCGGCCCATCCTTTTTAGATGCTGGCCATCTACATCCAGGCACAAGTATCTTCACAGCGGAAATTTATGCGATACTTGTGGCGGCTAAACACATCAAGCAATTACAAATGCAAAAAGCAGTAATTTATACGGACTCTCTCAGTGTGGTAATGGCTCTGCACACTCTTAAAAAAACCCAGTCCTTGTCTCACTTTACTGCATTTTGTGCACACTCTACACACTCAAACAACATGTTGTAGTGTGCTGGGTGCCAGGGCACCGTGAGATTCTAGGCAACGTGAGGGCGGATCAGCTCGCTGCATCCGTCCACAAAAGCACTACCCCTACACCCATATCAATCCCGGCCCTTGATCTCAAGCCATCTCTCAAACGAAACGTCAGGGACTACTGGCAGAGCAAGTGGGATACACACACTGTTATGCCAGCGAGTCCTCGTCGAACGTCCGTGCCTCTGAAAAAGGCAATCTGGGTCAAGGCCAGCCCGCAGTCCGCCTGTCGCGAACAACTCAACGGCGTAAACACGCGCGGCGCATCTCTGGCCCACGTGCATGGAGCCAGCAGCGCACGTGACAGCGAGCCGGCGTCTTCGTGTCTGGGGGTAACGTGGCCCAGCGGCGACCCCATTGGAGGAATCTGCCCTGACGACCAGCGGCGCTTCTGATTGGACATTTTGGTTGGACCCAGTGCAAATAAAAGAAGCCCTGCGGCGCGTCGGGATCGGCGGTCCTAGGAGAGGAGTCCCCGTGTCGGAGAGCCGACATGTGTGTGAGTCGGCGGTCTTAGGCGAAAAGCTGACCTATGTGTTAGAGAGGAGAGCTCGGCTCTTCGAGTCTCTGTCGGCCCCAGTGCCGAAGTTGTAACGCCTCTGTATATATACTGTACATAAACCTTGTTTAACTCACCGTCGTCTCGTCCGCTCGTCTTATCAGCTCTGCGCAGAAGCAGTCGCGAGCTGAGAAACATACGCTACCAAACGGCTGGTGACCTTCCCGGCGGAGTTGAAAGCAGTGGCGCCTTCGGGTCCGTGTTGGCGTCGCCGTCTTTCGCAACAGTGGAGGTCAGCGGTGGGATTTCGGAGGTGGCTTCGCAACAGTGGTTGGCAGCTGCGGGATCGGCCGGCGTCAGCGACATCGATGCGGTGAGTGCCTGATGTTTTCCCCTCAGTTCACCAGACTACTCTAGCTCAGGTTGTAGTAGTTTAGAGAAGGGCTGTGTGAAGCATTGTAGTGAGCTTTGATCGTTTCAAGCAAAGTCGAAGTGCTTTGAATTGAAACCAAAGTTAATGCGGAGGGGGTAAACACGGGAGTGTGAAAAATTGCTTGCGCGTCTTGCTAGTTGACTTATAGTGGGTACGGCAAGTAAATTGTTAACAGGGGCAAACAGCAAGAGGCTAGTGTGAACGATGGAGAACCTTAAAGTGAAGGAACTCATCGAAATTTGTGAGGAACTCGGCATTGCTTTGGGCCGTGCGAAACGAAAGCAAGCGATCCTTGAGATCATGAAGCATGAGGGAGTGTCGGCTGACGAAGTCGATGAGGCCTGGGCGGATATCAAAGCACGCCGTGAGGAGGCTGAAAGGCGAGAAGTAGAAGCTCGCGAAGAAGCTGAAAGGCGCGAAGCTCGCGAACGTGAAGAAGCTGAAAGGCGCGAACGTCGCGAGGAGGCCGAGAGACAGGAGCGTCTCGAGATGAAACCACTAGAATTGGCAATCCTACAGTGTTCGCAGGCGCCTAGCGTAGCTTCTCCGACGATTCAGGTCAGCGGTTTTAGAATTCGGGACCAACTGCCACCGTTCGTAGTAGGCGAGGACATGGCGAAGTATCTCGTCAAGTTTGAACACGTCTGTGAGCGAAACGCTTTGGAGCGGTCTCTTTGGGCGCGGAACCTGATAGCTCTTCTTCCCGGCGAAGTGTCCGACGCGATAACTTGCTTGTCGAGGGAAGCGTTTGAGAGCTATGACGAGGTTAAGGAAGTGCTCTTGAGACGTTATAAGTTGTCACCCGAGGCTTTCAGGCAAAGGTTCCGGTATGCTGAAAAGGGGAATGAGTCACACGTTGACTTCGCGTTTCGTCTTAAAGCCGATTTAATTGAATGGCTCAAGGGCGAAGGTGTTAATGACGATCGCGATAAAGTTGTGGAAAGCGTTGCATTGGAGCAATTCTACCGCTGCATCGAGGATAATGTCAGACTTTGGCTGCAGGACAGACTTGGGGAAGTACAGCTAAACAAGGCAGCAGAGTTAGCTGAGGAGTATTATACTCGCCGAAAGTTGCACAGCAGGGCAGTGCGCGTTGAAAAGGATGAAAGAAAAGAGGGCTTTTCAAAGAAACCTGATCAATGGAAACCCGCTCCGCACCGTAATTTCAAGAAGGACCCGTCTCTTACGAATGATAGTGTAGGGGAAGGGCAAACAGAAGCGGAAAAATCGAGTGAGGTTTCTACCACACAGGCATTTGAATCGGAAAACAAACGGAAGCCGCTAATCTGCTACAACTGTAAAAAGGAAGGGCACATCGCGAGAAACTGTCAGGAAAAGTTTGCCTTCGCAACAATCCGAGAATCAGAAAAAAACATGCGGTTGTTGGAGCCGTATCTCCAAGAAGTTAGGGTGAATGAGAAAAGGTGCCGAGCACTTAGAGACTCAGCGGCAACCATGGACGTTGTCCATCCTTCATTGGTGTCTCCGGATGACTTAACAGGAGAATGCGCGTGGATCAGGCAAGTCGCCGAGGAGCAGAGTGTTCGCTTACCAATCGCCACCGTTGTCATTGAAGGCCCGTTCGGTAAGCTTCGCACCGAAGCGGCTGTGTCTGCCGCGCTAAATGATCGTTTTCCTTATCTTTTCTCCAACAACTCCGAGCAGCTTCTCAAAGAGCAGGGCAAATCGTTCTTCCCCAACTTTGCGTGCATGGCCCTCACGCGATAGCAAGCGCGGAAGCTATCGCGGCAGCTTGATCTGGTTCAATGCGGTGAACTCTCAAGTGACCTTGTCGGCGGGTCGACGGAACCCCAGAAAGGAAATTTTCCGCATGAGTCATGTGAGCAGTCACGCGAACGGCCCGTCGCGGAAACGGCCAGCGCGGTATGCGTGGGGGGAGACGACATGGCGCCATTGAGTCAGAGCGAGAGGGTTGCAACGCTCTCTCCTGTAGCGGAAAGTTGGAGCGAGCTGCCGAGAGTTGATCGAGAGACGCTCATTCGAGAGCAGCGTGAGGATCTCTCGATTGAAGCGCTAGTGGAAAGCCAAATTGAAGCGCTAGTGGAAAGCCAGAAAAACGCGGCAAAAGTGCTGTCGAAGGAGCACTACGAGGAATCGGTGAAGAAGCGCGCTTTTGAAGTTGATAATCAGGTAATGCTGCTGCAGCCGTTCAAAAAGATCAAGCTTGAGGTTGATTGGGAAGGGCCCGCCAAAGTATTATCGAAGCCTTGCGATACAAATTATGAAGTGAAATTAGGAAGGCGGCCGGACAAAATTTACAACTTGATGAAACCCAATGTTCAACATCAAGCGGTCGTAAATCAGCTGTTGAATGCTTCAGAGGAAGAGGGAGCAGAAATTTGGAGTTCTAGTGATGTAATCAAAGGGGGATCGAAAGTAATCTGGGAACAGTTGAACCTAGAGCCTAGCTTAAGTGAAGGAGGACCTGAGAAAGAGGACCTGAGAAAGATTGGTTCCGAGTTTGGAGACGTGTTTTCGGACCGCCCCGGAAACACGAGGGTTATCGAACACGACATCGAGCTAAGCGGTGAGGAGTCAATCCGTAGCAAGCCGTATCGTTGTTCCCCTGTGCAACGTCGAAAGTGTGAGCCGCTCTTGGTGCCGCATAGGTATCGTCGCCTAAAAGTTGCCGGTTACTGAAGTGGAGCATGTTGCTCCACAGCGCAACTTTGACGTTCGCTATCAAAAAAAAATAAAGGAAAGGTAAACGCTAATGCAGGTGCATTGAGCAGTGCGTTCCAGCTAGTAACTTCTCAACCTTTCGGTTTCTCGCTGGCGATTCGGGGCAAAATTTTGACCTCATCACGACCTGGGCGGAGCGCTCTCGTTCATTGTGATCTCAAGGGGCCAACTTTATGTGGTATTCTAATTCGTTACGTTGTTGTTGTGGGAAAAAAATTGAGTTGTCATTTTAAGGGTCTTTTGTCCCACATGTGCCTCTTGATGTAGAGGGAACAAAATTCCGATAGACACGTAGATAGGTATATGTTGTACTATACTTTGTCTGGTGTTCTGTCGGGTGACCGAGGGCACTTGCTTGTGTCGTGTGTTGTTTGTTGTCGAACCGTTCTTAGCAAGTTGCAGAACCATCGACAAGTGCTGAAACCGAAGATGGTCAGAAGAGACGAGTGAAGCTGGTCGACAAGTTGTGGTGAAAAACCAGTGGAGCTGGAATCCGTCGTCAAGAATGGGATGTGTTCCCGAAACGGTCTGGAGCTGTATTCGCCCCATGGCCCTGGAGGCGAACCTGGAGGGACCTGGCGAACGAGCGCACCTGACATCCGAGCCCCGTGGAAGCAGCCCATCTTTCCGGTGCATTGTCTGGCGGCGGGGGTGCTGTTATGCCAGCGAGTCCTCGTCAAACGTCCGTGCCTCTGAAAAAGGCAATTTGGGTCAAGGCCAGCCTGCAGTCCGCCTGTCGCGAACAACTCAACGGCGTAAACACGCGCGGCGCATCTCTGGCCCACGTGCCTGGAGCCAGCAGCGCACGTGACAGCGAGCCGGCGTCTTCGTGTCTGGGGGTAACGTGGCCCAGCGGCGACCCCATTGGAGGAATCTGCCCTGACGACCAGCGGCGCTTCTGATTGGACATTTTGGTTGGACCCAGTGCAAATAAAAGAAGCCCTGCGGCGCGTCGGGATCGGCGGTCCTAGGAGAGGAGTCCCCGTGTCGGAGAGCCGACATGTGTGTGAGTCGGCGGTCTTAGGCGAAAAGCTGACCTATGTGTTAGAGAGGAGAGCTCGGCTCTTCGAGTCTCTGTCGGCCCCAGTGCCGAAATTGTAACGCCTCTGTATATATGCTGTACATAAACCTTGTTTAACTCACCGTCGTCTCGTCCGCTCGTCTTATCAGCTCTGCGCAGAAGCAGTCGCGAGCTGAGAAACATACGCTACCAAACGGCTGGTGACCTTCCCGGCGGAGTTGAAAGCAGTGGCGCCTTCGGGTCCGTGTTGGCGTCGCCGTCTTTCGCAACAGTGGAGGTCAGCGGTGGGATTTCGGAGGTGGCTTCGCAACAACACACAAAACAAACTACACATTATCAAGCCACACCTTGGTCATTGGCTGCCCATATCGAAATCGCGTCATACAGAGGTAATACTAACGAGACACAGGATAGGACACACATACACGACACACACATATCTTTTGTCCGGTGGCGATCCACCATTGTGTGACAGATGTGGTGAAGCATTAACAGTCCTACTCATGTTAATCCAATGCAAACACTTAGAAACTCTAAGAAAACAACATTTTCCATTACCCTACCGACAACATATACCTTTACACCCTGCAATGTTTGTCGGTAGGGAACCGCTTTTTAGTCATAAATCATTGTTAGCGTTTTTAAAAGAAATTCGTAGTTTTCATAAAATATACCCGGGCATTCCGTAGCACGACCTCTCCAGAGAGGTTTTTGCTGCGGTGGCTACACAAGAAAGCACTTGCCTCACGGCCCTTGGACGCAAGGGTATGAACGAGTGAGGCACTTGTGCTAATGCCATTCATATCCACCATCGTTTTTTATTATCACCAACTTTTGTCATCTATTCACACCACACACACCTTTCACGGCATGGTCATGATTTTATTACTTGTATGTTTTTACCCGCCTTACCGCGAGGAATTTTATGGCCCTTATACAGCCACTTATCACAATCATTGTCCATATTTTTAGTAAGATGAACTGGCGCTCTTTGGCCGTGAAATGGCCCTTGCGCCACAAAACATCAAACATCATCATCAAAATCAACAATGGAACCCGATGTATTCCTATGGGTGGTAGTCAATTGTCTCGGTTAGCCACACTATTCGTAGTGGACACTGCAAAATCACCAAAATACACCAGTGTGCCTCTGATACGTATAACCCGTAATCTGGTTTGGATAAATAACTTTTTTAAGATTTCTCCCGCCCATTTCCCATTCAGCTATAGCAGGCCGACGTTCCTGGTGCCGAGAAATTGCGGTACGCGCAGTTGTTCCCGATTCCTGGGAATGTTTACAAAGGCCTCCACAATGGTTTGCCTTTTACCTACATCATAATTTTGGCTAATAAAATCTCAAATATTCATTTTAATAAAATCATCTTGGCAAATACAGAACGCCTTGTTGTAGTGAACAAAGTATAGCCATATTTTGTTCTTTTGATTACGTCGTCTGCTTCGTTTGATGATGAATTATTAATGGTAAATTGTATATAATGGTAGAAAATCTTTGCTCGTCTTGTTCAGCTTGCAAAACTCACACTAAACACTTACTTTTATTTCATGGCATTGCTTGTGGGACAGTTTTATCTCACCAAAAAAGACAGAAATGTAAAGTATTTGAAGTTGTCTTATACGTGAGATGGGACTCATACCTAGCACATTATCTGAAAGCCGGATCTGGCTGCCTGATATTCGTATGGGGCACAATGTATGTTTTTAAAACACACACGTCATCATTTATTAAACGCAAACGATTGAAATGAATCTAAATTGCTTATGCTTTGACGGCATTGTATGAGGTGCTTATATACGATGCTCGTGGTTCTAATGTCTTCTTTAATTAGAAAAAAATTCAACACGGTGGGATTTACTAGACCAGAAATAAAATTAAAGAGGAAACGAAAGTTGAGTTCACAGTTACCACGAAGAGCGCGTCACACGACACACTCTACTAACGACGTCCCATTACATTTGTTTGAATGAAGGCACAAAATTATGGTTTGTTTTAACACTCGTCCATTCAGACCTTTGAGTCAGTCTCACCATACAGCAAAATAATTCCGTATAGCCCAACAAATAACGTTTCCCGCCACCCTAAAGCTATGCCATGAAGGAAGAAATATTTCTTACTCCATGTCCTAGGCGCCTTAATTAACACGCTTGCCTAACCTTTAAACTGCTTCACTCGGTTGGCAGCCCTTCCACATTCCCTAACTAGTTGTCTCAACTAAAACTTCTTCGGTTATCTTTATTACTGAGGAACTTACACACGTGTTGTCAGCTGCCCTTGGCTGCAAATCCGGCATCGTTTTACAGTCGCTGCCAAAGAACTCTGCCAGAACGTGTGCTGGGACGAGTCGCCTCATACTAAATGAAGGCAAAAACCTAATTGGCTGCCTGTCTGCGTTGGGCACACATGTTTCTTTTACAGCAAAAGCTGTTACTAGATCACAACTCGGGTGACCCGCAGCGCTGTAGTTGTCCGTCGCCACCGCCACCGGTGGCCGTAACCACATCGCATTGAATTAGAAAAAAAATTACAGCATATCCAAGGAATCAATGATGATGAACGAACAAAGCGTCAATCGATCCGTCCATGCGTCCCGTTTATGCCTCCGTCCATGCATCCATCCATCCGCACGCGTGCCCCTTCGTCCGTCCGTGTGTACGTACGTCCATTCGTCATTCCGCGTGTCTGTCTGTCTGTCCGTCCAGGCGTCCGTCCATCTACAGAACACTTCAAGTACCACCATCTCGCTTCTTTTTATCGTATATTCATCATATACAAGTACCGCCATCAAGCGGACAATCCAAAGACTAAAGGAGAGTATGTACCTCATTTCTGCTGTCAGCGCTTTGTTAACACCGAGAGCGTGATAGCAACGCCGTCGTACGTTTTTCGTAACATCTGGACATGCGGGTATGTGCCCGAGGGCAGGTACGTGCCACTGGTATACGGGTATGTGCCAGAGGTTACGCATTACGACAATGGAGGACGCACAAGCCATGCCATAAGCAGCTTTCACCCTGAAAAAACCTATAGCACCAATGACACAGTGGGGCTCGTACCCCTTTCCGCTGAGTGTAAGCCCGATATTCGACCACTAAGCCACGCCAGTGCTTGGGGCTTGTTGACAAACGTGCCTTAGGCAGGCTTGATGTCGGAAAAAAATCACGTCACTACTGCTTATACAGCGCTTTAAAATAGTGGAAGAACAATCAGTCGTCGCACAATGCAAATAGCGTAACGAGTGGGTCGTCCAGTGCTCCAACTCATTAGAAAAGCTTGTTAGGGTTCACCTAATAGCTGTGGCGTATACCCATTTCAGGCATAGTTTTTCATCGTCGTCAGCTAGGGCATGAATGGTTGGCACAAAATCCCTTGCAAGTATTTAGCGGATACCACGCTTCTCGAAAGAATGCTGAAAATAGCATAGCGAGTGTCGGCCTGCTACACAAAAAAAATTATTATTAATGCCGTAGTGGGCGTAGAGCAAGTGCGCTTGCAGTAGTTATTCAATGAGTGTTTAAAAAAAGCTCTCAAAGGCCACTCTTCTAGCTTTCGCTGTGACTGTGTTGCTGCGCCTTCCACGCAGGCCTGACGTTTTTTAACTTGCACGAGATCGTCTCTTACTATAGAGAAGAACGCAGGCACTTCCCTCCTTCAGATTCAAAACTATAGCTCATACGATCATCCTCAGGATGCTTCAGACAAGGGCACATCCCTCGAGAGGCTTTCTAAGCCGGATCAACAACGATATCCATCCCCAGTGCCCGGATTGCGGGGAGGCATTTAGCCCTTGCGCACATGCTCTGGCAGTGTTCTGCGTTGCTGGACGTGTCACACACTATTGATCAAGACTAGGAAGACGCCTTCGCAAGAACTGCTCTGAAATTGCAGTCAACGGCTGTCCAGAGGGTCCATGAAAGAGCGTGGGAACAGCCAGCGGTGAGCCGAGGGCACGGAGTGGCCGAGAGCCCCCTCGGGTCTTTCCCAGCTATTTCCTATGAACCTCATTATTGTGTGTCTGTCTGTCTGTCTGTCTGTCTGTCTGTCTGTCTGTCTGTCTGTCTGTCTGTCTGTCTGTCTGTCTGTCTGTCTGTCTGTCTGTCTGTCTGTCTGGCTGGCTGGCTGGCTGGCTGTCTGTCTGTCTGTCTGTCTGTCTGTCTGTCTGTCTGTCTGTCTGTCTGTCTGTCTGTCAGTACGTCCGTCCGTCCTTCAGTCTTTCCGTCCGTCTGTCTGTCTGTCCATCCGTCCGTACGTCCGTCCTTCCGTCTGTCTGTCTGTCTGTTTCGCTGCAAACATCACCGAAATGTATGCGCTGCGTGAAATATGGACGCCATCTGGCAGTATACGTATGATGTCTGCAAACGAAAGCTTGTGTAGGACGCAGAGCCGCTGGCAGATGGTAGCACCGTATCGTAATATCAGAGCGTAAAACACACGCCCACTTGTAGTGCATAGCGTTGCATTGTCAGCGCAGCGCAAGAAACACTGAGGTATTTTGAATTACATATCTACGCATTTTCTAGTAAAGAAACGCCACTTAATACTTTCGTATCAATGTTGCGCCTCAGATATGCGTAATATTCGCTACTCGATCGACAATTGTTCACGAGTATGAAAGCAGCCACCATGTCAAGATGGCAGGCCGTTGAGCAAGGACTTAATTTTTCACCGAGTGGCTAAATCGAACGATAATTTTCACTGAGTGGCTAAATCGAACGAGAGACAGACAAACAGAAAAACAGACGAAAGTTTCTGCGTTAAAGTGTGCGAAAAAAAAGATTATTGTATTCAAAAGCACGAGAAGGGCGTAGAGGGAAGCGGATTAAACTGCGTTTTACGAAGAATTCCTTCACTCACGAGCCACGGCGCGAGAAGCAACACGCCACACTACTGCGCATACAAGGGACTTCCTCGGCTTTGCACTCTGTCGCCTCCCAATGCGAACCTCATACGCAGTTACTCTTTTTTTTGAAGGGGTCTACGCATCACAGGCGTCCTCGGCTTTTTTGACGCTTCTACTCGTTCTTATCACACCTCGAAAATGCGCGAATGCCGCGTCTCTTACCCTTCCGCTACTTTCTCACTCTCGTTGCTGCTTTGTTTGCACGTGATGCGCACGTAACGTCGGAATTCCTGTGCTACAGTGGCGTTCACAAAAGGGCAGTGTCGCAATGTGAGCCGAGAACGTGGGGCGAACAAAAGAAGCGTGTTGGAATCACTGACGAGCGCTGTCGGGCCCGCTCAACGGGACGTCGACGCGAACGACACCCGACCTGCGTTTATTGTGCGTGGAAAGTTTGGTCGTCAGAGAAGCGAGCTTTCGAGGCTCGCGTCGACGCGATATAGGTCGCGGCCGGCTTGCTGGGGCCGTAAGCAGGGGCTTATATGGGAGCCGCTCAATTTTCGCTCAAGAAAAGAGATAGGCACTCAGATCTAGGGATGAAGAGTTGTTTTCCTTGTCACGTGTCACTTCGAGGAGCATGTCCTGTTCGCAAACAAGCAAAATTCGAACATTATTCCAAGGCACTTCGTATAGAGTGAGAGAGAGAATAAATGGTAGAGACGAAAAAGGAGGAGGTCAACCAATTCACGATAACAACTCTGCTACCCTGCATTTCGGAATGCGATGGGGGAGATTGGAAGAGGGAGACAAACAAATAAATGAGGTAAGAACTTGTTTTGAGCTTGTGTGCTAATTACTTGAAATGAGCATTTAAGTAAATATTTCACGCCATGAAGTTTTTCCCGCTGCTAATGGACAAACCTGCATGTGCTTGTGCCCGTAGTTTACTCACCGGAGTACTCCATCTTCAACGATCAATGGCAAGAATAGACACTTGCGCCATTATCCTTGGCGCTGCTACTGTTCTCCAAATTAATATATCTCATGGCACGTTGTTTTTGGCGTGTACCCTGGATGTGACTCGGTGAGAAGACGTTGATGAACAAAATCTAGTGTTCCTCAAGCTTCGAGCAACCGTAATCAATATAACACTACATGCATCCGGCGTGGCCAGGATGGCATCTGTAACAAAGGTAACCGGTGTCAGCAACCTGGCTTTCCGAAAACACGCTCCCAGCACGCTGCCTATTAGGGTATAGCCGATGCTATAGCTTCGGATGATACCAAGTTCGCTAGCATATCTCATCGAATGCTCACCAACTTAATCAAAACCATGTTGTACCTGCGGTTCTGGCATGATCGTCATTCATCTTAAATCTGTGTCCCCTCCTAAAGGAGCCTCTGAGCACAGGTTACTTATTTATATGCAGAATCTTATCTGCCTTTGCTCTTTCTCGCCACAAAGGTATAGATCTTCCTTAACGGAAAAATGAATGCCGTCAAAATCAAATCATGGGTGTTATTTTTCTGTGTATGTATGTATGTGTGTATGTATGTATGTATGTATGTATGTATGTATGTATGTATGTATGTATGTATGTATGTATGTATGTATGTATGTATGTATGTATGTATGTATGTATGTAAGTATGTATGTATGTATGTATGTCTGTACGTATGTATGTATGTACGTATGTATGTCTGTACGTACGTACGTATGTATGTATGTATGTATGTATGTATGTATGTATGTATGTATGTATGTATGTATGTATGTATGTATGTACGTATGTATGTCTGTACGTATGTATGTATGTACGTATGTATGTCTGTACGTACGTACGTATGTATGTATGTATGTATGTATGTATGTATGTATGTATGTATGTATGCATGTATGTATGTATGTATGTATGTATGTATGTACAAACATCACTGCAACCACAAGTGACGTTTCATTAACATTAGATCTGTATAGAGTGTTTTTCCGAGGCAGTCAGGACACCTGGTTCGTCTGTGTGGTAAAATTCTTTATTGCCACGCAGAATGCTTGGATTCTATTTCGGCGTGACTCATAACATTGATAACGCTGTCGATGTTGGCTTTTCTTAGCGCTCTCACACTTGAATTAACGATGTCTGTTTTCGCCGTTTCTCGGGAGAATAGCGGCAGGTCTGTCAACCACTCGTAATACGCATGAAAAATGGTCATATAACTAACGTACACTGTTTCCGACAGTGATTTTTGCTGTTTCCGCTGCATCCAAGAGGCGGTATTCGCAAACTCAGTGCAGCTGTCTTCGCTCGTCAGGATAATGACCATTGTGGTGGGGCAGGCTCGCTGATGCTCATTGATGAAAAATTTTACATGAAAGTAGAACAATGACGGCATACCCACGGGATGAGTGATGAAGAATAGGGCGAAGCTCTTGCTATTGAAGCCCCGCCGCGGTGGTCTAGTGGCTAAGGTACTCGGCTGCTGACCCGCAGGTCGCGGGTTTGAATCCCGGCTGTGGCGGCTGCATTTCCGATGGAGGCGGAAATGTTGTAGGCCCGTGTGCTCAGATTTGGGTGCACGTTAAAGAACCCCAGGTGGTCTAAATTTCCTGAGCCCTCCACTACGGCGTCTCTCATAATCAAATGGTGGTTTTGGGACGTTAAACCCCACATATCAATCAATCATCTCTTGCTATTGAAGATAGCTGGCTCCACAGCTCAAAATTAAACTCGTGAGGAAATGTCATTAAACAATGTTTATTCAACAATGTCATTCATTACTTCCGGTTTTCGTATTGCCTTCATTATGACTGCCTTATGGTCGGCGAAATGCACCGGAAGCGTTTCTTGCACTGGTTGTACGTGAAAGCTTGCAAACACGGAGTCAATGCACGTTTCCCTGATGGTCGTCTTGTGGTCGTGGTAGTCGATGGAGATGCACCTGAGTGCGTACCTGCTCGTCATGTATTGAACCAACCAATGTTTGTTCGGGTCTGATACGTCGACGTTGAAGTCGCCGACGACCAGGAATGGTCTCGACCTGTCGCATATGCGCATGTCCTGGTCGATAAACCTTTTGACGTCTTCGATTGGAAGATTGCGCGCCAGTACAGCTTCTCATTCAGTCTGGCGCCACTTCGGCCATCCGCGCTTGCACGTCGGGTTCTTGTTGGCACCGCCGCGCAACTTCACGGCACGCTTCGGCCTCGCGCGCTCGCGCATCGGGCTCCCATCTTCGAGCGCGAGCCGCTGCCGCCGCCTTGCGCGCACGCCACTCTGCAGCCTTGTCTATACGCCAACCTTCTGAACACGCGCGCGCGCCAAAACGGCTTTTGCTTTACTACAATGCGCCCCCTAGCGTACAATGCCGCTGGCGCACACGCGATCTTCAACGTCGTCGTGTGACGTCATTCCTATTTTCTAACGCGCTCATACATCCGGGTTCCGTCTTCGAGCGCGAGTCACCACTGCCTTGCGGGTATCACACTACAAGTAACGCCATCTAGTATTTTGCATTTTCAGCATATATTTCTTCGTTATATGTACAAGTACCATGCACTAACGACCGCATCAAGATTTAACGAGAGGTGGCAACATACACTTGCGATGGGACGCATGACCCACGCTTTAAGGAGCCGCATCACTAAAAGTTTTATACGTGTTGTGGGACTCTGGCGTGGGGACAGCGTTAACACTGTCTACCGAATAAACGTAAAATATTCTTTTTGTTATGACTCAAAATCGTGTCAGTACTCCCTTAACACATTCAAGCGCGTCCAACGACCACTGATAAGGCAGCACGAAAGCATGAGCACAGAAGCGACGCATTTGCTCCCACAATGACGAAGCGGCTGGCCTTTCTCAACCAGTGGCGGAGAACCATCCACTCGTTCTATCGATTTTGCTGTTGAGTCCTCGTGGTAAATAAAAGAACCGTGTTGCTGGGGAGTTTTCGTGGGTGTTTGCGCACCTCACACTACATATATTGTTAGTCGATATGTCTTGCTGTTTCGGCCAAGACACATACAACGGACATTGCTTATTTCACTCTGAAAACATGAACAACACGGAAACACGCGCGTACAACGACGCAGGCAACTACGACAGCCATATATTTACTTTCCCGAGAGTAATGAGCAAATTTAAGTTTGCCACCTGTGAGGCTTGAATTGACACGCACTAGGCGTATAAAGTTGTTCATGCAGTCGTGGAGGCTGCGTAAATTATTGTCTCAAATTTAGGCATTCCCATTGTTCGTGTGATAATGTTGAAACAAATATACCCAAGGAGGTTTAAAAAAATTGCTGGAGTGGAAATTCTTGCCCATGAGTGAAGCCATGTCTACCAAAAGATGGCGGCTGTGGCAGCCATCTTACTAGGGGCATGATGAGCTGTTGGCGTTTGGTGATGGAGACGAAGCGTTTTCCTCGCACGCCCAACGAGTTTAATGTGGCAACCATTTCGGGGCAGATAGTGCTCAAAGTGCGTCTTTGTGTTCCTAGTTTTCTTTAGTAAGCCTCGGATTCAAGGCAAATTTATTGGAGATTAAGTCACCGATACTAGTCTCTGCACATTACTTTTAAGGAAACAAATATAGTTGTTATAATTTTTATTAACGTAGCCTTTAGACGCACGAATCAAAGTCACTCCAAGTGTGAGTGGGCGCCACCAGAAAACCGCATGTTTCTGAGATCTTTGGAGGGCAAAACCTGGCTTCACTGCTACTGGCAAAGCATTGTGGGAGGTTACACTCCAGCAATTTATTAAACCTTTTTGGTTATACGGTATAGACTTTTTCATGTTTAAGAGAATTTTATTTCTGACAGAAGCATACATATACAGAAGACATTCATATGTTACACTTTTCATTCTCATCACATTGCTAACATATCCTAAAATACATTCAAATGCACAACAGGAACTGTTTGTACCTGTAAACATAAATTCTAATGTAGACAAAGAAAACTATGTGCATGGGTACATACACTTCAAGAAAAAGAACTAAAAACAACAATAAAAAGCGTATATGAATAAATAAATACCTATACAATACTAAATGCAAGTTCAGTGAAATCACAAACTCTAGCCTACCTTCTCAGTAATGAAGGCAAGGAATGGACACTGTTCTTTCTGAGCAGAATAAATTGTGTTGACCACCAAAGGAGGAAAGCTTTCTCCCCCAGAATGAATAACTGTTCCTTCAGATGAGTTAACATCATGGTTCTTAAACGTTGTAGCAGAGAAAACATGGCCCTCTGAGGGCGTTCCCCCTGGCATGCCAGACCCCTCCGCTTCCACAATACAAAAGCCCCAATACAAATTATCAACTCAGCAAAAATGTCTCTGTGCCACCACTGCCATTGCATGCTGACTTGAAACATGCTGGTCCCCTAACGCCAGAATGTACGTGCCAGAGGACATTCGTGAAGAACATGATTTAGAGTTTCCGTCCGGTCGCATTGCGGACATGAGGCGGAGGGCGCCACACCCCACGCCGCACGGTGGCCGGCCGTTGGCAACGCCTGCGATTCTCTTAACTCAGTGAAGTCTCGGATTTCAGCGGGTAGGGTCATGGTTTTCATGAACCTTCATCGACTTTTGCGGCATTTCTTGCGCTGATCATCGTTTAAATTTTTCACAGCAATACATTCACATATTTCAGTAGGTGACATATTCCTCAGTTCACAGTCTGGTAAGGTATTTTGCAATAAATACAGAGATTTCACCACGTATGTATAATAGGTTTGTGGCCGCTCAGCCGCCGGTCCCGTCTCGTCTGCTAATCCGAAGAAACAATGGGAAGTTTCCATCAGGTATTTTGTGAGCTCTCGGCCTCGGTATGTTGTATTTGAGATGAGTTCCCATGGGGTTCTCAAAGCCAACACACGACACATAACTTCGAAGTCAAGAATGCTAAAACCTCCCGTTTTTGTAGGTAGGTGAACTAGTGTTCTGGCGACGCTTTCCGCCTGACCATTCTGAAAGAAGGAGCCACATATGGTTGCTACGCTTAGCGAAACTCGTCCAGCTGGCCGTGCATTTTTCGCTTCATAGAAAAGGGAAGCTGCTATGCCTGTCTTTGTGAGATATGCACGTTCAGTAAAAGGTAAATGAAAAGTCCTCGCAATCTCATTACGTTTATTGACTTTGCGTTTAATTTCATTCTAGGTGGTACGAGCTACATCACCGAACGCAAGGAAGGTCACACCCGGAATCTTTGCTCCGTCTACCCAGTGGACTCTATCGAGAAACTATTCAGCGAAGGTACCAAAGCGCATTGCTTTACTCTTATCAGGATTGAGCTGTGCTCCCGAGAGGCTGCTGTAGTTGTGAAAGAGTTGCAAGAAAGACCTGTAGCTATCCATATTCCTGAGAAAAAGTGAAACATCGTCGGCATAGGCTGCCACTTTCACTTCACTCAAACCACGAAAGGAGAACCTGCGTATTGAACAACATCTGTTGATCTGTTCTAGCAGAGGTTGGATACAAAGTACTAACGGAAACGCAGAGAGCGGGCAACCTTGTCGTATGCCACGACTCACGACAAAAGGTTCAGTTCTGTGGCCATTCACTACTAAGCAAGCTTCCAGGTCAGTATAAAGCAGACGAAGAACCTCAACAAGACGAGTATGAAAACCAAAGTATTCTAACACGACAAAAACATAATTGTGCTCAACCCTGTCAAAGGCTTTTTCTACGTCTGGGGAGACGAAAACACCAGACACTTGTGTTCTCGTAGCAAACGTGAACAGGTCATGGGTCAAAGCAAGTGAAAAAAAAATTGAACGACTTGGAACACAGCATGTTTGCAAATTATTGATTATTTCAAGTAGGACGCATGATATGCGATGAGATAAAATAGCAGCTAATATCTTGTACTCAGAGTTCACTAAAGAAATTGGTCTCCATGCCTTTGGGTCTGACGCTTCACCACCGCTTTTTAGCAGAAGGATGACTCTGCTCTCACGAAACGTTTCAGGTCGAATTCCATCAGCAAGAATCTGGTTAAGCATCGGCAAAAGGTGGACATGTATTTCCCCAAAAAATGTCGTATAAAGAAACAGTAGTAGTTCATCAGTACCTGCTGCTGCGGAGGCTTTCATTTTCTTGAGCACAAGATGTAGTTCTGCCAATGTTATGGTACTACATAAACTATCACGACACTCTTCTAGTATGCAAGAGATACCCGAGCAGAACTCACGTATGGCTATGCTCGGGTCCCCTATGCTTGTGTCCTCTGCCTTGAACAGGATGGTGTGCTTTGAAAACGGTCACTATATCTTCTGCTCGAACAGACTGTGTGCCACTGGGCATCTCAACGTATGGAACCATTGCTTGTTATTCAACAAAGCCATTGCGGACACTTCGGAGAACAGCAGGATGTGCAACGGGCCTTCCATTTACAAACGACAGCGCCGCTGTACAGATGATAAGGCGCAGCAGGAGTTCATATCGCGCCTTCAACTGATTAAGATAATCTTGCATAGCAAACGTTAGTGTTTCGCCTCTCCTAACTATGCGCGCTTTTTGAAGTGTGTCGTTAATTTCAATCGTTAGGCGCTTTTTCCTATCTCTGCCTGCTTTAATTAGCTCAGCGCGAAAACTATCCTTCAACGTATCCCAGTCATACGGTGCTGCTCTGCGCTTGCACACGCTTTCCAGTGCTAAGCGCAAAGAGGCTACACACTCTCGATCATGTACAAGTGCTGTGTCCATTTTCGATTGGTTCATAAACAGGGAAGGCTGATCGAAACGCATCTTTACTTATACTGGGAAGTGGTCTGTAATGAGCGGTATGTCTGTGGAGTAATTCAAGACTTCGCAACTGCTGACATGCGTAGCTAATACTTCAGGGAAGTAGAGATGGTCTAGGCGGCTCATATTCTTGCCTCGTTGCCATGTCGCGCCAAACACGCCCCCGTGGGAACTAAGCCACGCATCTCTTAGCTTGAAATTGCTAATAAGTTGTTTCAGTGCCCGGGCCCCACTATATGGTATGCCCTGGCGACGTCCGCTTCCATCTTTATACGGATCTTCCACACAATTGAAATCACCAACTAAAAATGTGGGGTAATTGTCAAACAAAAAAGAATCGAGTGAATCGAAGAAATCAGAGATGTTCGCTCGTTGGTCTAGAGCGTAAATAACGAGTGCCCTTACACGCTAGCGGTGAAGATTGAAGTCCACGGCCAGAGTTCAGTCGCCAAAACCGTAGTGAGAGTGGGCACCCCGACGAAACAAAGGCGTAATAAAGACAACTCTAACACCACATATGAACAAGTCTGTTGAAAAAAAGGTATCCACGCCAAAACGGGAACAAAAGGATTGACCATCATAAGTTGAGCGTAAATTAGTTTCTTGGAGAAAAAGAATATCTGCATGACGTGCTCTGGCTAAGGTCATAACTTCCCGCTGCTTGTCTAGGTTTCTAATGCCTCGAATATTTAGGCAAATAAAATGAACCGTCGCCATTGTTTATGGAGCATGCGCTGATGAAAAAACAAAGGAAAAAGGTGGGGCAAGCACTCAAGAAGCCATGGTTACTACGGTGAATTTCGCTCTGACTGCGTCAGAGCATGGGGGAGTTTTTGGGGTTTACTCACCCCACTTTCAGAACTTTCCGAGTCTGTGGTGGAAGGATGTACGTGTTTCGTCACCTGGAGATCAATGTCCATAGGCCTGCAAGCAGGGTTCGCTCAGGTAATGGGGCCAGTGATCGTGTGGAGTAGATTGGTCAGATTCAGAGTGCTCGCCTGGGCGCAGAGCTTGCTCATTCGGGAGCTTGTCAGTTCAGTAGGCTCCTGTGTGGAAAACGAGTCATCAGGATGTCCTGTAGCTCGCGTGCCGCGACCCATTGATGAACGTGGTGTATCCGAGCAATCCGCAGAGCCCCCGGAATCCGCGCTGGAGCGTGTGAAACTATATATATCGCCGGGAAACGAGGCAGGAACAGTGGGCCCCAATGCGTTGCGGTAATCTGCAGTTTCCGACGAGGAGTCGCCGATTTCATTCCTTATGTTGAAAGCTGAAGACGCCTTCACAGCTGGAGGAAGCAACCTCTACAACTTTTCTTCTTCGTATGCTTGGTAACTAACACCTAGGGTCACAGTATCGCTGTCAGCTTCCCGCGCAGGTACTTGTTCTTCTTCAGAAGTCCGTGATGCGAAAGCTGATTGGGTGCCAACTGGATCGCCAGCTGCTGCTGTCGCAAAAGATCGTGGTCTTGCGCAGTCAACTGAGGCATGATTCCCTGCGCACCTCCGGCAAAGCTCCATACACATCTCCGTGTTGTGGCCAAAAACGCTGCACCGTGAGCACCTGGGAGTGGCGCAGTATTTTCCGATGTGTTCAGCTAAGCGGCACCGAGAGGAAACCTTTTTAACGCCTCGGTAATCGCACATCATCGTGTGGCCTTGGACCGACAAGCAATTCGGTATTGGCTTTTTCATTTCCACATGAGCCAGGCGGATGCCTGTACCCACTCCTGGGCGCCCCTTCAATGCTGGCTCGTGTACTTGCTGCACGTTTCCGTAGACCGAGACAGCAGAGGCAAGCGCTGCATCTCCAACCCACAGTGGAACTCGAAAAAAAATTCCGCCATATCCACGAAGTGAATGATGATGAGTGGGCGAAGCTCCGGAGGTAAACCTGGTAAACCATGAATCCTCTGTACATTTTGCCCACTCGATTTTATTACATCGCTCCCCCTAGCGTACGTCGCCACACAAAATCGAACGATTGCCTTCAACCAATGACACGCGCCATATGTGACATCATTCCTATTTTATAAGATCTCGCGTCTTTCATCAACTACAAGTACCGCTTTCTAGTTTATAACATCTTGCATCTTTTCATCATCAGCTACAAGTACCACCATCTAGTAAACACTACAAGAACTAAACGAGAGGTGGCTACATACAGGAGACGGTACCGCCATCTAGTGAACACTGCAAGAACTAAACTAGAGGTGGCTACATTCAGGGGACGGTACCGCCATCTAGTGAACACTGCAAGAACTAAACTAGAGGTGTCTACATACAGGGGACGCACAGCCCACGCCCTAAGGAGCTTCGCCTCTAAAACATATACGTGAACAATGCCGGACCTATGTTGGCTAGGGGTACCGACTCGCCATTCAGTAGGATGGTGCCTCGATTCTTCGATTCGAGTGCTGCAGTCTCGTTAGAGGTGGCAGCGCTGAACTGTACACCTCCCATATGTTGGAGCGACTTGATTCCGGCCGAGCCGGTTACAGCATCAAGAGCATCGATGACATCGTCGACAGTACTACCTTCTGGCGCAATAAGGACAAAACAGTAGGCTTTCGGTGGAGGCGTGGCGTAGGTCACCGATGGCATGGTTGAGGCCTAGCTCCCACTGCGAAACGCTGCGGTGCCCGGGCGATGAACAGGGAGTGCTCTTGGCCCATTCCAAAGTGGGCTATATCCAGGATCTTTCTTAAAGAACAGGTCGCAGATGGACGATCGATCTGCGACGATTTCACTATGCTATAGTTTTTAGACTGTGTTTTAAAAATAGTTGCACGATTTCGAGTACTTCGTACTCAACTCTGGGAGAGCAGTGAGCCGTCCCCGGATAAAATTGCGACCTGTGGGTCAGCAGCCGAGTACCTTACTCTTTGTCGCTGTTGCTGGACGACTTATGGTATTCTGCACCAGCGTAGCCTAGAAAAATTGGCGGGGAATTAATTCTTTAGCGAGTAGCCCGCTCATTTTCAACACTTTCCTCGCCTTTGCCTGACCAAATAATTCAAATACATTATCTTCTAAGCTAAACGCAACATCATAGGAGTTAGTTATTAACTTTAAGCGTCTTTCTTTTACCGGAAAGTGGGAAAACAGTTTTTTTTTCTTACTCTGGCACAACTAAAAAACAAGTTTTCTGCTTCAGCGTGATAGAGAGATCGTTAGAGAGTAACCGAAAGTTTCTTAAGAAGCAGCACCTGCTGCTGCTATTGCTGTGTTGACACAGACCGAAAAGGCGTATAGCCTCGTTGCGTTTCTTACGAACATTGTCAAACCGAGGTATTGGTATCTAATCGCAATACAAGATAGCGTTGCTCGAAACAAAAATTTTTTATACCAAATAATACTTAGATATTAATATAGAAGTTAGGATGCATATGCGCTACTCTTAAGAAGCCTAAGCGCACATATTTTTTCCTTTAAACATCTAGTTTGATATCGATCTGTTCAGTTGGTCTTACACTGGAACTTTTGTGTGATTCATTAACCACAAATAGGTTCAGCACTTCTCATGTTCCTGTATTTTGCAAGTATTGATAAGCCTTGGCTCCTTGGTGCGTAGCGTAGACGGTTAGTGGTTTCGGGGGATGGAATTAAGCTCTCCCATAGTATAGAGTACCCTGTGCTCTAAATCATTACCCCCTTTTTCTAACCCCCCCCCCCGCCTACTTTTTTTTGGAATGGCCACGCCGAAGCTGTTGCCAGAGTCTTGGTCCGCCTACCAGTAAAATGGGGAGGGCGCAGTATACCCAACCTTGATGTAGTGTGCCGCATGTTGGCTCTCAAAAACACCTGGGCACTCTTAGAGAACTGAGGCAGGCAACTCGTAGTGTATCTGCTAGGAACCTCTAGAAGATTTTTTGGTTTAGCAAACGACACGGGACCAGCTGCTGAACAGCCACCGGCGTATTACACACATGTTATAAAATCTTTGCAACAATGTCGAAACGATTTTCCAGTTCAAGAACTTATGGAAATGCCCCCACCGACATGAGCGAACTAATAGCATTTAAAAGCCTAGCTGGGGAACAACGCCGGAAATACCGGGCGAAAAGACGTTGGACTCTTACAAACACGTCCCTCCCCTCCGAAGTCCGTGATCTAAACTGGCTTAGGGAATGGGCGGCTTTACCAACGGTCGACCGCCTTGCGGCGTGGGGCGTGGCACCCTCCGCCACATGCCCGCAGTGCGGTCGCGTCGAAACGCTGAACCATGTCTTTCATGAATGTATAGTAGCGCGCACCTTTTGGCGCATGGTTACCAGTATGTTCCAAATAAGTATACAGTGGAAGTCTCGCCACAGGGATAACTTCGTCGAACTCTTAATGGCTATCGGAGCCTTCGTCTTATGGAAGCGGAGGGGACTGGCCCACCTGAGGGGACGCCCTAAGAGAGCCATATTTCCTCTGCTACATCAGCTAAGAAACGTTATGCTTATGCATCTCAACGAAGAACTAGTCATGCTGGGAGAGGAGGCTTTTTTCCGACGCTGGTCTACGCGATTCATTATTGTAAATAACAACTGAGCGTCCATGACTTTCCTCCCCTATTGAGGAGGTGGGCTAGAGCTTGTACTACTGTAACACTACAGTGTGTATTTTCCTCTTCTTTTATAGAAACATGTCCTTTTTGTGCAATATTATTCTTGAGCAGGAGAGCAAACTGTCCTCACAGGTGAATGCAAAAAAACATCATCCTACACTGTGAATGACCCCCGCCCCATTTGTTTGTCCATATAGCCGTACTGTTTATTTAGGTTAATCATCTCGATGGTCATGAATGTCCTGTCTTTGTTGTACAATTTTTGCATTGTACATCACTGCATACGCAAATCAGTTCTTTTCGCTGTATATAACAGGTTGCATTGTACATACGCGCCGATCACCATTGTCCAATTTTCTGTGTGCACATAAGCTAAGTAAGATGTATCCGGAAATAAAATTCTCTTAAACAGGTGCGCCTACTCACAGCTCTCGTTATACTCGTTTTATATAGCAAAAAAATGGCAGCATATCGACGGAGTGAATGATGGAGAGTGGGGCGAAGCATCTGTCCGTCCACTCGTTCTTGCTTCCATCTGTCCATGCGTCCGTCTGTGTGGCCATCCGTGCGTCCAATCGCTCGTCCACGCTTGCGTCTGCTCGTGCTTCCGCACGTCCATCTGTGCATCCGTCCCTGCGTTCGTCCACGCATCCGCCCCTGCGTCCGTCCATGTGTCCATCCGTCGGTGCAGCCATCCGTGAGTCCGTCCATGCATGTGTCTGTGTGTCCGCTCGTCCATCTATTCGACACTCCAAGTACCACCATCTCGCATCTTTTCATTATATATTCCGCATATGCACCGCCATCCAGCGGACATTCCAAGGACTAAACGAGAGGTGGCACACGCACACTTTCTTACGGCTTGCACTTCGGGTCTACTTCCCACCTTTAACCGTGTCGAGTTCATGGTATTTTTATTTACAAATACTGCTCTCCCATGCCTGGGACATTGCAGGAGCGGGTACAGAAAAATCAACAAAAGCACAGAAACAAACAATAGTGCGCACAAATTTATGTGACTAACACATGAACTTTTTCCCGAACTCTACAGTGTTCAGTCTACGCAATGCACCATCAAGCTTGTTCCAAACTTCCACCACACGCGGAAAAAAAGAGAATTTGAAACAATCCAAACGAGTCCTGAAGGGTACAAGGTTCAAAGCGTCTGTACTACGTGTTGTACGCGCTGGTATATCAGCGAAAGATAAGGGCGCGTGAACATGGGTCATGTTGTGTACAATCTTTTGCAACAAGATAATACTCTCACGTGTACGGCGGTGTTCCAGTGAATGAAGTGACAACAAATGACCATGTGAAGACGGGGAGAAGTCCCGATTATAACGGTTAAAAACGAACCGTATAGCCTTATTCTGCACAGATTCTAACCTGTTTTTATCTTGCTCAAGATGAGGCGACCAAACCACAGAGGCGTACTCGAGTATCGGTCTCACTAGTGTCTTGCAGGCAGTTAACTTACAATCTTTTGTCGAGTTTTTCAATCTTCGCTTTAAGTAACCAAGTTTCCTTAGCGCTTGACAAGTTATCTGGTCAACATGTTTGCCCCCATTTAAGGTCATGTGTAAAGGTGATGCCTAGGTATTTGAATTCACTCACATGTGCTAGGGTGGTCCCATTGTAGTTATAACTGAAACTGAGAGGCTGTTTTTTATTTGAGAAAGTCATAGCTGCAGTTTTGTTGTAATTTATGGGCATTTTCCACGTTGAGCTCCAATCGCAGAATAACGAGAATACGTTGTTGAGGACTGACTGGTCTTGAAAGGTAGTAATGCAGTTATACAGTACGCAATCATCAGCATACAGACGTATGTTTACATGGGTTCCAGAGATGACATTAACAACATCATTAATAAATATAATAAACAAGAGAGGCCCTAGCACAGAGCCTTGCGGCACACCGGATGTGATTTCAACAGGGGATGACTGCACCTGGTTGAAAGTAATGAACTGAGATCGAGAACGCAAGTAATACGCAATCCAACCGAGAAATTTCGAATCTTTAAGAAAAGAACTAAGTTTTAGAAGTTTTTAGGGGCGAAGCTCCTTAGGGCGTGGGCTGTGCGTCCCCTGTAGCCTGTATGTAGCCACCTCTAGTTTAGTTCTTGCAGTGTTCACTAGATGGCGGTACCGTCCCCTGTATGTAGCCACCTCTAGTTTAGTTCTTGCAGTGTTCACTAGATGGCGGTACCGTCTCCTGTATGTAGCCACCTCTCGTTTAGTTCTTGTAGTGTTTACTAGATGGTGGTACTTGTAGCTGATGATGAAAAGATGCAAGATGTTATAAGCTAGAAAGCGGTACTTGTAGTTGATGAAAGACGCGAGATCTTATAAAATAGGAATGATGTCACATATGGCGCGTGTCATTGGTTGAAGGCAATCGTTCGATTTAGTGCGGCGACGTACGCTAGGGGGAGCGATGTAATAAAATCGAGTGGGCAAAATGTACAGAGGATTCATGGTTTACCAGATTTACCTCCGGAGCTTCGCCCACTCATCATCATTCACTTCGTGGATATGGCGGAATTTTTTATGGTATACGTTGTCGAAAGCTTTCGAGTAGTCTATGAAAATTGCGTCTGTCTGACCTCTAGTTCACTATATACTAGTATATACTAGTTCACTATATAGTAGTATATACTAGTTCACTGTATTCATGGCACTGCGGCCCGACGCTCGCTAAACCTTTCTAAAACTAAGGAAGTTATGCCCAGCGAGTATAACGTAGAAACCCTTTCTTGTCAGATAGTGCTCAATGTACATGCCAATGGGCTAAGGGGGAATGAGAGACAGGAGAATTCGGGTTTTAGTAACGCCCACGCTGCGAATTTTTTATTGTTCAACAATGCACAGGCAAAATCTCCCACCGGCACCACCTTGCAGGTCAAAGCGTAAAACTTGTTACACACTACGACTACTACTATGACTACTAGGGACGAACGGGTGCCGCTATAAGGAGTTTCACCCCTAAAAACTCTCATAAGACCCATCTATTGAAATCTAACCTCATGGGTTCTCCATGATGGGACAAAACGAACGTTGCCAGATTTTGAGGTGCTCGCTAAATTTGACAGTAGTAATCAGTTCAATCGACCACCTAAGGCCGCTCCACGCTTTGCCACTCTGTCAGGGTGCCTAAAGTTGTGTATCAGTGACGCGTTGTTCGCGCAGCGTGGCCAAATGATAACTGTTAAACATTCCAACTGTTTAGAATTCTATCGGTAGGCACGCCCTACCAATAATGCCTAACGAATAAAGATCTGCGTTCAAAGGCACAAGGCTCTTTCGACTAATGCGCAGGTCCAGGCGAAGAGCGTCTGCAGTGGTCGCACGGTGCTTGGACAAGCAATGACGAGACGGCCTTATCCACATCATTTTGAAGCGTAAGCTACACTGACCAAGGTTGAGCAGTTTCGCGTGGCCAGCGGTGAGCAGTTCCGCACAAGCGCGAGGAGCAATGACGTCACACTCGTACAGTTGGTGCGCTCGAGAACACCTGGAAGCTTCCTGCATGAAGTGGCGTTTCACCAGTGGGCTTAGGCTTGACTCGCGTGAGAGCGCTAACTAGTAGGATTGATTAATTGATATGTGAGGTTCAACGTCCCAAAACCACCATATAATTATGAGAGGCGCTGTAGTGGAGGGCTCCGGAATTTCGACCACCTCGGGTTCTTTAACCGCTCACTTGTTAGTCCGTCCATTCTTGGTTCGTCCGTCCGTTCATGGTGCATCTGACCGTCCATTCTCCATATCTCCATCCGTCCATCCATCCATCCGTGTCTTGTACGTACGTCCATCCTTCCGGGGTTTTTTACCGGTGCGTCCATCCATCCGTTGTTTATGCAATAGTTCGTCCATTTGTGCTCCGTACATCCGCGATCCGTACATCCGTGGTTCATCCGTCTGCCCGTCCATAGCTCATGCTACGTAAATCTTGGCATAGTAACTCTAGGCCACTGCTAATTGTTTTTCACGTCATTGGTGTTGCACTTCAGCGCAGAGAGAAATAAAGTAGAAAAATGTCGACCGCAGAATGCAGAGGTCAATATGAGAGAGATTTCACCAAAAAGCTTCAATTCAAGTTGACGTTTCGTCGTGTTCAAAAGGTTACAAAAAATTGGCAGATCCCACGTGCAGTGGGAATCACTGCTATGCGAAGCACGAATGAGAAAGGTTCATTGTCACTATAAAATCCACACAACAATACGAAGCGGAGGTAATTTATGCCGTACATGATTTTCATGTCATTATTATCACGTTTGGAGGCGTCATTTACCTTCGTCATCTATTCACGTCACCTGATGCCAAATTTGGCATGTGTGCAGCTAGCGAAACGGCCGCGAGCACGCTATGAGCCTAGCATGTAGTCATGATTTACATGACAGGAATGTCATGATTATCATGTTTGGACGCGTCACACACCTGCGTCGTCCATTCACGTCCCGTAATACCAAACTTGGTATTTGTAAAGCTAGCGAAACGGCGGCAAGCGCACGTAACGTGGACGCACGTGCTTGCTGGGCGCAGAGACGCTATACGCTAGCAAAACTCGAGCACTCTTTTGTGTGACGCTAGGCGCGACCAGCGTCTGTCGGCGAGGCCCGACGGCAACCGGCGCGAAATGCGACATGCTGCATTTCACGCCGACGAAGTTACCTAGACAGCACCACGCCTGCTTAGCTTCGTGGCGGATGGACGCCGGGCGCGCTCAAACGCGCATGCGTGAAAGCAACGCAGCGCGCCGTGTGCCTGCCAGCATATGCCAGGCAGATGCGACGAAACGAACGCCGGCGCGCACGCGCGCCGGGTCACGTCGAAGTGTTTTGGCGCCGTGAGTGAGGCACGTAGTCATGTTCTTACATGACACTCATGTCATGATTATCATGTTCGCACCCGTCACATACTCTACCATCCATTCACGTGGCGTAATACCAAATTAGGCATGTTCACGTGAAGCTAGCGAAACGGCCACGAACGCATCATGAGTGTGGCATGTAGTCATGTTGTTACATGACACGCGTGTGATGATTAACATGTTTGGACGTGTCACATACCTTCGTCGTTCATTCACGTCCCATAACACCCAATTTGGTATATGTTACGCTAGCGAAACGACTGCAAGCGTACCATGCACGTGGCGTGTTGTCATGAGTCATGACTTACGTGACATCATTTCATGATTTCCACATTACGGTGTGTCACTTGTGTTCACCATGCATTCATGTCACACCATGCTAATTTTCCAACATGTCGTGTGAACGAAAGCACCGCAGGAACAGCAAGACCATCAAATATAACGCATGACATTCATGACATACATGTCATGACAGTCATGTTATGGCTACTCAATTATGGTCGTCGTACACTCATGCCATGCCATACCTAATTTGGTATTGATACCATTAACGAAACAGCCAAGAGAGCTAGAAGTCATAGATAGATAGATAGATAGATAGATAGATAGATAGATAGATAGATAGATAGATAGATAGATAGATAGATAGATAGATAGATAGATAGATAGATAGATAGATAGATAGATAGATAGATATGCTCAAAGTCACCGAACTTCGCTAAGAAATGCTTCGCATTTAAAAAACAATGCACCATCACCTTGAGGGGAACCCTGATTGTATGCGAAGCAGCAGCGATGCGCATAGCGTTGACCCGCTTGAAACGGTTGTCGACGCGGGCGCTGGAAGAACGGTTCGAAGCGAAGCTCGGTGTAGCGCTTATTCGAGTAAACGTTTGTCTGAAACGCCGAGACGTGGGAGGCGGGACGCATCGAAGACTCTTGCGCTCAGCTTCTTTGGCTCGCATCTCGTCGGTGTTACCCGCACGCCGTCTGTATTCTTGAACGCGATCGGCGTTCTTGACTCGCACCTCGTGAGCCTTCGAGCCGGGACCGCATAGCAACGCATCGCCAAAGAGGGGAGAACGAGCCGAGATTCGAGCCGGGACCGCAGAGCAACGCACCGCAGAGCGAGCCGAGACGCGAGTGGCGTCGGACGTATCCGATCGAGCTCCTGCACCGAGTCCAGTTTCCTTATACATGTAACCACTGCCGATTCAGCTGTAACTTAGCACAATACAGTTTTTCTTAAAATTTGAACCTTGCCTTGACTACATTCATTCGGACATCGCTGACAATGATGATGATGATGATGATGATGACGACGACGACGACGACGACGACGACGACGATGATGATCTGGCGTTTCACATAACAAGTCTGTGGTGTGACTCTCAGCCATACCCGGCAAAAAAAACAAATCTGGGAAATGTAAACCATCTGCTGTTAACTTGCGCTGTCATCTCACGGCACACGGGCTTCCAGTATTTCACCTCCATCCGAATGCGGCCGCCTTAGCAGGGATGAAAGCAGCGACTACTGAGCTGCTAACCATGCTGCTCCGCGTTGTCCTTGGCTCCCAAAAAGTGGGAATCACCTATTCAAATGATAAGTCCTTCGAAAGGCGTTACTAGCGAACGTGAATTAGTCTATTAGGAGTGAGAGCATTTTACCACCCGCTGCATCCTAATTGCATTAACCCTTCGACCCCTTATACTCTTTCATTCTGCTTTCCTATTTAATTGGTATCAATTAAGGATTCCTGTATACTTTGACGGTAACATCAAAAATGCCCAAAACAATTATACACGTCAAAAAGCAAGCGAGCACTATCTAGATCAAGTACTTTCACCTCTCATCATTGGACTCTAAAAGCCGTAATATTAAGATAGGGACATCCATGCCCTGCGAAGCCGGGTACTTTCTACACGCCAGACGCATAAATAAATGTTATTTCTCTTCCTCCCCTATCCTTATACATAATTTCTCTAAGTCTTCTTTGTCATGCACATATGTCACGCTTGCTTTTTTTTTCTCAAAAACACCTATGTTCCTTCCTCACATTCGTTCAATACAAGGGCTTCTGTTCGAAAAATCAGAGCGGTTCGTCACTTTCTATAACTGAGGGCAAGAATATTCCATGAACAGCTCTATGTGCGAGAGGGTGGCGTAGGGGAACGCGAAAGGTGGGCGACAGACTTCGAGCAAAGGTTTCGCGGCTCCATTTCGTGAAAGCACGTACACTGTCTCAGGCGGCTTCAAGCTTCGGAGAAAACTCTCCGACCTTTCTCCCTGTAGGCCAGAGGAGAGCCTAAAACCAATAAACCCGCCGCTACCTGAGAGCCACGGTGGATTTGAAATTTCCACTTCTGAGCCTCTTCAGGCACAGGGGCGTAGCCAGAAAGTGGAACTCCGGGCCCGTTATCCCCTTTTGTCGAAAGTAATTTACACATGCGATCCTGATCACACACCGCTGCTTTAAAGGTGAAAGTTATTACGTAAAATATTTATAGAAACAACTAACCTCGATAGCTTAGCAAACTTACACAATGTGTATTCCAGAGAAGAACGAACCGGTCGCCAGCACCTACGAAGCTTTGCAGCGATACGGGATACCTGGCGCCATCTCGAGCTGAAACGACAAACGAACAAATCTCAAACTTTTGTTCCGTACAAAAGGTGGTGCTTCCGCTATTATTTGGATAAATTTTTGGAGGGCTGGAGGATTTTCTCTGCCGATCTTCTCGTTTCTAATTCTAAATGAATATTTTATTCTCTCTCTCTCCGGTAACTCAAGATTCCTACAGTATAAATAAATCAAGTAAAACTTGCAGGTTGGGATTCGTCAAATATATTTGTGAGAATTGACGGCCAAGCACGGGTAATCAAATACATGAAGATAACAGGTAATCAAAACTGAAGTAGCACAAAAAGGCTTGGTTATAATCACACGCAAATTATAGAACGGCTACAAGGCGAGGGTACAGCTTTTGCTACTTGAGGCCCCAGCTCTAGGCGTGAAGTAAAAAAAACATACCGTGACAAACATGCGTAACAGGACTAGGCATGCGCTTGCCGAACAAAAGTTCATAAACTACACTCAGCCTCAAACTTCTGATATAAAACTATTGCTCAGCACATTCTAAATGATTGTAATTCACAAAACAAAATTCAGAGAAAGTGCTGGCCTTTTTGAGTATATTGTTTCTTTATTTCGATAGTTTGCCCCTAATCATTCTAGAATATGGCGTTCCAAAATGTAGATGGGAGCCGACAGATGCAAACAACGTAGTTAGATAATCAGGGTTAACACTGGAAGTGCCTCAGACTGGCTGGCCGACGTTTCGATAGGAGGACCTATCTTTTTCAGGGGCGCTGTGTCACCCTTGGCGAGTTAGCTTTAAAGAGGTTAGTGGTGACGTCAACTCCTTATGGTGTTACGTGTCTCTGTTGATAATCGCCACCTGAAAAGCAAAAAAACTATAAAGCAGAGGAGTGCTGTCCTCTCTTCTCTTCAAGTCAGATGGTAGTGCTTCAAAATTTGTTGTCGTAGAGTGGGGAAAAAAAGAAGAAAAAATTGGCCCCGCATCTGCTTGTTAATCGGCAAATGTCGACGACAGACGATAGTATTGCGTCTAGAGAGATTGAAAAAAAACGTTTATTCGATGTTCTGCGCAAGAAAATTGATGAATGGTATTCTGGAGGCGCTGCGTTAGAGTGCCCCAGGCGTGCAGCGGAGGTGAACGAGCGCAAAGTCGCGTCACACGAGAGACATGAACGCTATCGGGCAGTTATCTTCGAAAACGAAACGCGCGGCTCTGAGTCGGGCGTGCGCGCCCGTCTCAGAAGTGATAAGGTGTAGAACGCAAGGCGACGGGTAGGTGCCACCACCGTGTCGTCTTAGCAAAGCGTTGGAAACACTTCCCTTTTCGTGGAAGCGTTGCATGGTCAGCGCCGCGTGATAAACGTTACGGCCCTTAGAATAACTTATGTATGTATTTTCTAGCAAAAGACGCACATACAGAGTATATACGTGTTGTTATGGTGCCTCAGATGAGCGCGGTAATTGCTTTTTAATTGACAATCACACAAGTTCGCACGCCGAACCTTAAGCAACATTGGTGGGCGCTGCGGATGGGGTCGACCGTTTGGGATATCCGCTGGTGCCGTTTGAATTTCCCGGTACTGTTAAGGGTAGACAAACAGACAAATGGACAGACAGGCAGACCAAAATTTTTGCGTTGAAGGTCCCCAAGAAAGATTTTAAAAACGCAAAGTGGAAGCGCTGTGCTGCCAAAAGTGATGGCCACGTCAGAAGTGAAGAAATGAAGGAGCTTAAATCTTCAAAGCCCGCATATGGTCGCCGCGTTCGGTTGCCACAAAGGGTTGCCGACAAAAGCGGTGACGTCTGTTCCCGAACACCTATAAATGGGACGCACAACAAGAAGGCAGTTACGAACAAAGGGAGGAGCAAGCGGCATACTTTTAAACGCCAAGATATCGAAGATAAGCGATACTGGGTGGGGTCTGAAGAGCGCGTGTTTTATGGGGAAGGTCATTGGCTTTCAGTATCCCTGTACGTGGCCCGCCCAGCGGAATTGATTCAAGAATTTCGCGGCATGTAGTAGTAGTAGTAGTAGTAGTAGTAGTAGTAGTAGTAGTAGTAGTAGTAGTAGTAGTAGTAGTAGTAGTAGTAATAGGTAGCCATCTCTTGTTTAGCCCTTGGAATGTCCGCTGCAAGGCGGTACTTCTATACAATTATTATATGATGGAAAGTTGCGAGACAGCGGTACTTGGTGTGCTCACTAGATGGACGGAAACACGCATGGACGTACTTTGAGCACTAAATGTGCGGCACATGAAAGCATCAGAATAGCTACACCAAAGGTATCAAATTGAGCGACTGACCCTAATTCATCTTCAAATTCATAAGGTTCAGTGTCACTTTTGAGCACGATTGAATAATACACTTCATGCTTGATTCGCAAAAAAGTATTCTTGAATCTGCCTCTATTATTCCCGTTATTTTTATTCCCACCGCGATTTAACCTCACATTCTGCTTATGGAGTTGTCCATCGCGAAAGTTTTTTGTTTAGGCAGCATTATAAAACTTGAATGTGCATGACTTCACTGCCGCATTCCTGCCTCTCTGGCAGAGATGCCTTTCTGGCAAGAGGAAATGTAAATGATGCGGAAATTTCAATGATAATCATTAAAGCGGTACATAAATGTCAACGGTATGCGTACGGCAGTGATTGCGAAGTTCCGTGGAAGCCTAACCAAAACTTTAACAATATTTCAGCCCAAACCCGGGGAAAAAATAGCACAGAAGAGTTCCACATAGCATCAGCAACAGTTTAACATAATGAATCAATCAATAAATTTTATTTAGAATTATTCATAAACTTCTACAGCACATGAACAGACTGTTTATTTTAAAGCTAAGTACACCGGCAGAAACTTTAGCTACAGATGAACAGAAGCTTCGAGTAGGCATTCGCATTCCCATTAGAGAAGTTTTATCGGTCGCCCGCATTTCGGCTCTCCCTGGTGTCCTCTGTTTCATTACTGCTTCATTTCGTTTTGCCTTTCCCCTCGCGTTACCGTGATGAGCATTTGCATAGGTTCTTCCTTCATTTGTGTAATCACTAGAGTAGTCACGACGCAAGATTTAGGGAATACCTTGCGACGGAGTGGTCTAGAAAGATGTCCCCAGCGCCATCTCTCCTTACGATCAGTACTTGTAGAGCAACCGCCAAGCCTCCCCGACGAGAGGTGGCGCCAGAGCAGCGTTTGTTCAAAAGACGTTGTTTCAATTACAGTAAATGTGGCGTCATCTGCCGCTCTTCACTAGACTCCACCATCGACCATTGCGAGTCGCATGCGAAGAGCGGCGCTTCCGTTAGAGGGACACCGCAGTGAAACAATTATTCCGTTTAGTTGGATGTATTGAACTTGGAAGACTAATTTTTCTGTCTCCGAAATCTCCATAGGTGCCATCACGGATTTCAAACGGCTTTTTTTGTATTTCCGAGACATCGGCTCAACCAAATTTCTTAAACAGGATACGTCAAGTCTATCAGTGCCTCAGAAGACAATCTCCTTCATTTTCATTGGTTAGAAACTGCGTAGAATTTAGTAGAGGTCATCAAAATCTATGACGTCACGAAGTTTTGTGTGCGTGATTTAAGGTGACATCAGCACGATCAATTTGTTTTTGGCCGTTCAGGCGCTTACCAAGCACATTCTCGCGACAAGCATGTGGTTTTGGTGTTGTAAAAGAGTACTAATGCAAAAAATAAAATCATTTCTATCCGTAGTGTTTGTTTACCTTCCTACTTAGCTTTGCCCCCTTCGGGGCTCTGGGTTTCTAGACTGTCGGTTCTCTGGACATAATTTTTTTCTTCTACCACTACTAATAGCACATCGTCATTTTGCGCAGACAGTAATATCCACAGCTATATGCATAGGGGGGCAAGGAAGGAAACAAAGGAGGTGACACTTCTCCTAGGGCTTCAAGAGGACCGTAAAATATTTGTCCTACTTATACTTCGATCCACACGTCGCGTAAATGTTTCGTTGTCGTGGTTGTCGACAGAATTTTTTCGGACGCGGATTTTTTACGATATTGGCGGCTGAGGACTGCAGGCCTTGCAATGTCTGTACTGTTTATCTTTACCTTCAGAAACGTAAGAGCCTGGGGCAGGCCGTTCTCAAAAGCACATCGTTTCAAGGTCACTGTGGCCAACCTTCAATGTTTCTGACAAAGAGTGCGCAACAATAAATTATAACTCCTACTCATGAGCAACATTACGCATCAGAGTACTTCATATTCTACGCACAGTATTAAACGTCAAGAGGCGTGGACTAAGATCCAAGGCGCCACTACCACTGGCACATGGGCCCCGCCCTGGTGTCAGGGTCGGTGCCAACGGGGGACGTTGTTGGTGGGAGGCCCCCCAACGTTTTCGCCTGCCCCACTTTGCCTCCTTCAAGAGACACCGTCAGTGTGAATGGCATTGTCAGTGTGAATGGTGCACGTAAAAAAAACTGGGACACAAAAGAATTGAACGAGGAGACTGACTGCACCTGTCTCCCGGTTTTTTTTTGTTTCGTGTTCGTGTTTTCTCTTTTTTTTGCAAATGCCATTCAGAATGGAATACCGATGCACCCACTGTTCTGTTCTTCTAAGACACAACGCAAAAGTTTCGCGCCCTCCCACCACTCCCTCCGAAGGAACCGGCTTGTGTTTTCGTGGGTTCTGCGTCTGCTTAACTAGAGCGTGGTTACTGCACTCAAGTGCAGGTGAAAGTTTGTTTCTGCGAGGACAATAGATATTATCGGGACTTGTTGCTGGGCGAGTGAATTTCTTGACGTTTGAAGGATTGATTGATTGATTGATTGATTGATTGATTGATTGGTTGATTGATTGATTGATTTGTGGGTTTAACGTCCCAAAACCACCATATGATCATGAGAGACGCCGTAGTGGAGGGCCCCGGATATTTCGACCACCTGGGGTTCTTTAACGTGCACCCAAATCTGAGTACACGGGCCTACAACATTTTCGCCTCCATCGGAAATGCAGCCGCTACAGCCGGGATTTGATCCCGCGACCTGCGGGTCAGCAGCCGAGTAACTTAGCTACTAGACAACCATGGCAGGACTTGACGTCTAAAGGACACATCTTAGATGAAGCCAGTGTGAAAATTAAAAGCCAATAAATAACACGAGCTCCCGAGGGATATGTCGAATGGCCAGACCTCGGGTCTCTCAAAAAGCTATGTTACTGTTGCTGCGATGAAAGCAGCTTCTTGACCTCCGTCCCGTTTTCACGCTGTTTTCCTCGTTGTAACATGTACTACCTGGCCTATCGCAATGCCATTCTGCAGGGAATAGATGATAGCTCAAGCAAAATTAAAGGTTTTAGAAGGATTTTGTTATCTACTCCTTTTTTTCTGTTCCTTGTCTTAGCTCGCAGCTATCCCTTGGGCGTTGGAGACAGGGGAAATCCTCGTACAGGTAGTGTCGTCCTAGCCAACGTTTCGACTAGTGGTGTTTTCTTCAGGGCAGGGTTCAAATATTACATCCTCATCTTTTTTTTTCTGATAATTTCTTAAGGTCAACTTAATAGTGTCGTGTCATTTCACGTGGCCACATCACATTGTTGCTAGGTATGAACGCATCACCGTCATTGTTAGCCATAGCAACTGATGTGTCACGTTGCTGAGCTCGTCACTAAGAACCAATTACCAGTTTGGAGTAATTGGTTCTTAGTGACGAGCTAATAATTGATTCTTAGCCTCAATCACAACCTTTTGCTGGCTTATGATTGTGTAAATAAATAGTTACTGCACAAATTCTCGTCTCGTCATTCTTTTACGCCGTTAAAGTTACTACGCCATGTACTCTCGGCGCAAGAAATGCATTCGAGTTTCCTCGAGATTCCCTGCGGGGAGGTGGGGGTGACTTTTTTCCTAATACACTTTTATAAATTGTAATAACAAGGGACGAAAAGTTAAATAACATGCAGTAACTTACCGGATCCAATATGGATGTTCTTTCTTCGATAACCCGATGTCATTGTCCGTGCTCTTCTTTAATGCGCCGGTTACTATTTATTGCTCGAGTATCCGATTGCATAGAGTATGCGATTGGCGTGTATGCGAGGATCCCATACACACCAATCGGCTTACCGGACACTGCCTTCTGGAAACGCGATCGTAAATAACCGTGAAGACGGGGAAAAACTGCGTCACAACGCGTTCGTCTTTTCTCCCTCCATGAAGTCAGTGTCCCCCTGCGTGAACGTGATGCTAAAATTAGGTGTTTTATATCTATTCTTTTTGTTCCTATCTTCACGTCGACTTTAATGCCTTTTCAAGAACGGTAAGGATCACGGGGGCTGAGCACTTTCTTTTAGAATTATTTAATGTTACAATTTAGCATTCGTCTTGATTGTTGCTTCATATCGCATCCGGTCTACTTTACGTTACTTTAGGCTAATCAAAAGTGCGTAGCCCATTCTAGCTGGGAACACGTCTTCGTTGCGCTAAAGAAACTGCTCAGGAAGGATGCTTCAAGTTAGCGTGGGAACCATTCTATTGGTGATGATAATGATGATCCTTGATACTTTGGCGCACACCCACAAAGGGGGATCGGTCAAGAACCGGGCGGCAACCATTCTATTAAAACTATGCCTTGCAGCTTTCTCTGAGCCGCTACTTCTTTTTCTTCTCCTCTTCTCATGACTCTTACCCGATCCAGGGGATCGGACGAGTGTTAGTTGAATTTTGTGTGTGTGTTTCTTCGCATTATCACCCACTTTTATGCCTGAGTGGGAAACTCTTTCTTTTTTCGTTCATTACTGTGTGACGTCCCCGCAAACACGGACTGAAACCCGGTCCTTTCAAGAGGTTTTTGCTCGTTTCTTAAACCCACGCATAAAAAAAGTAAAAGAAAACCTTCGGTGTAACGAATGGGCATTCGGGATTTGAGTACCTGGAAGGATTATTTCTACTATTCTCGCTGGCTCCCCCGCGCCAACACGAGGACCGGGCGGCGCCTTGATTTGATTTGATTGATTTGTGGGGTTTAACGTCCCAAAACCACCATATGATTATGAGAGACGCCGTAGTGGAGGGCTCCGGAAATTTTGACCACCTGGGGTTCTTTAACGTGCACCCAAATCTGAGCACACGGGCCTACAACATTTCCGCCTCCATCGGAAATGCAGCCGCTGCAGCCGGGAATCGAACCCGCGACCTGCGGGTCAGTAGCCGAGTACCTTAGCCACTAGACCACCGCGGCGGGGCGAGGGCGGCGCCTTGTCATCTACAGACAGTGTGACAGTGTACGGTGGAGATAATCCACGCGCACCCTTCAGATTTGTGGCATGGGGGAGCAGCAGAGCACCTTTTGTTGGTTCGGGGAATGCGACCCTGCCGCAGCGCCTGTGCCGGGTCAGACCTGACTTTTCGTCAGCCTCCGTGGCTCCAGGGCTCATTACTACGTTCTGCGCGGATGGCCACCCGCGGAGTTGAATGACGATGAAGCGGCGGCTACGGAGAATTTCGCGGGAGACACCGAGCTGCATGGAGACGTCGAAACTCGTTCTGGACATCGGCTCATCAAGTACCAGAAACCGGGACAATTGGTTCGGTCGAAAACATTTTGGCACAACATTGCAAACTCCGAACGTTGGCCATTACAGACGACGCACTTTGTCGGAAGCATCGGGACCATTGCTCGCCCGTAATTAAAGTGTCTTCGGACGGCTCGCCCATCTCTCTCCCTGAGGCTTGAGTTTGTGCATTGTTACTTGCTCGGCTTTGTTTGGGAGAGAGTTTTCTGCTGGTGTGGGCCACGGGAGCGGCCGTCGAAGATGACACACACCGACTGACAGAGAAAATATGCCGCGTCGATAGTGGCGATTGGTTTGGTACCCCGGTAGGGCGGAATTGGGTCCAACAAAAGGGACTATGAGACGATATGAGAAAGGTCGAAGATACGATGCGATGAGCTCGAGATGGTAGAGAGACGGAATGGAAAAGGAAGATAACGGTGCGAAGAGATAGCGATGAGAGGCGATGAGATGATGACTAGGGCAAGGACGGTACGATGAGGAATGAAAGTTAGGGATAGGAGGCGAGTGAATGGAACGTTACGAAAGAGGACTAAGATCGAAATCACTGAGAGGCATGACGAAGGCGACGATGACGAAGACGATGAAGACGCTGACGAATTGGACAATGACCTTAGGAAGAAGCCCCGAACCCCGACTCGAACGGCCAGCTGCGAGGCCCCCGTCAACATGGACCTTTCGTGAGACGGACTTTATGCACCTTATTTAGATTAGCTTTGCGGAAAGGGAGGTGGCGTGTTGAGGCATTGCGGGGTTTTATTCATTGATAACTTCATCATTTGTGTCGTCGTGTGTTTTTTCATATGCATACTCTTGTATTGTTGCAGTTTCTTTATGTGCCTGCCCTGTGTCGAACGTCGCGAGTGTCTAAATCATGTGTTATAATTTTGTGTAGTGGTTGATGTACGCGGGTATACGATGTTTGCAGTTAGTATTAAATTTAATGAATCAGTAAACAGAAACAGGTCGTAGCGTTTCTTACTTCCCGGCCCCAGCACGAATCTCTGTATGTGGAAAGTGATTGAGACACATAGCCAAGAGGCAACCGGATAGACAAGGGGTTGAGTGGTCTTTCCTCTCTTTGGTAATCGGTGGCGTAACGGGGGACGTCTCAACTGTAACTCGTGCGCAAGTACGGAGCAAAAAAAAAATATTAGGAGACCAAGCCTCAGGCGAGCACATTCAGACTCAGACTACTTCTAACCCGTTCGTATCCTACTCTTCGATCCCCAAATCGGATAGACCTCGACCCTTCGCCCTCTCGCTGGATTTCGTGCCGACCGGTTGTGCCCCCCCGATCTGCGACGACAGCGCAGCTCTGGCCGACTGGCTCGCCCTACGCCATCTCCTGACGCCGACAAGAGCTCTCGCCGAGTGGGGCCCTGTTCTCGGACTTCTGCGACCGTGTCCATCTTTTCTATCTTCTCCTTACTTCCGTATGTGGCTGTTCCTGCGGCTCACTCTCTCCTTCCACTTTCTCTATCTCTATACCTTTTTATCATATCCTTTTAATCTCCCCTAATCCCCATTCTTCGTGAGCTACTTTTGAGGTGTCCTCCCCCTGAGCGACAGTTACGGGACTCACTTTTCTCTTCTTTTCATTTCGGAACCACCTCCCCCAGTCGTGCCTAAAATATGGCCACGGCTAATGTTTTTTCGATCACGTGCTCTGACTTTGCCCAGCCCTTAATGCCTCACCACTCATCACGAAGGAGGAGCAATGGAATGCATCTCTAAACAGCAGCAGCCTTTATACACAACTCCAGGCCGTCCACCGCGCCCACAAATTTGCGACGGAATTTCGATTTCCGGTACCACCGTGGGTGGAGCGACCGACTTAATATGGGAGGAGGCCTACAGCTCCCCTAAATATCTGTCCCTCAGGACCTAGAAAAAAGTTCTTGTCCTGTCATGTGAAGCAATATGAACATGCAAATATTGATGTCGGCGTCATGGAAGAGAGGAATAAATATATAAAGAGAGAAAGAGTAAAAAAGAGCAATACAGAAGGCCGCCGAGCTCCACACTTGCTTCAGGATTGATACTGGTAGTACGTAGCTGAATTAGTTTTATTTTATTCACCTGAAATAATTCCTTGCGGCCATTTAATGATGACGTCCCCGATTGTGTCCAGCACACGAGAAGGGGACGTGCACTTACCAGATTCTTGATCAGGACGTGTTTGTGCCCAGTAATGCAACAACGAGTGTATAATACAACTTTCTGTGGACAGAATACGAAATTTCCTTAGTTTACATAAATAGGGTGTAATTATGCTCGGCTAACGGTTATTGCGATGCTGGTTTATTATAACTTTGAGAAATATTTAGAAATAAAGAGTTTTGGAATTCTGAGACTGCTTTTTAAATCAATACATTACCATTCTAGGACTGGTTTAAAAGTGATTGCCTTGCTATTCGAAGGCTACTGAAGTAATATTTGATTTCTATGGGAATTTGATTCGACGTGCCATTACTATTTGATTCTGTTCTAAAATTCACTCCTCGCACATCTCGACAATCTCGCGTTTCTCTGGTCTCAGATGTTCCTGTCGAACACTAGAAAGATAAAAGACGCCACGTTGTCGCGGTCTCTGAGTAGCGTTCTGCCCAAGACCGCGATTTACAGTGAAACTCCGCGCTCACGCACCACTTGAAGAATCACAAAGGGTGATTTTCGTGGATTTCCACTCATGCAACTGACGCCCCTAAGTTGTCAATGGGCTCCCAGTGTTGTAGATAACGGCCGCCATCAATATTCCGTCAGCTTTTGCGGGAAAAATTCAATATCTCTATGAGGTGCGAAAACCTGGCATTCCATGCGTGCGCGGAAAACGGCAATAAACTAATCCTAATATAAACTACTTCGAAGCATTTCTGTGCTCACTCAAGTTTATTTCCATGTTTAGTCAGCATAAGCAGCAATAAATGACAACCGCCGCAGCATGATTTCCTGCACATGAAAAATAACTTAGGAGTTCATCACCGTTCTCCAGCAAAGTAATTGAAGAGCGAGTTTCAAAACGCTTGAAAAGTTATTTCACAGAAGTTTATGTTACTTCGTCACTACACTTCAATTTTCACCTTTTTCACGGGATTCTTAAGACGAAAGTCTCATAGTCTTACTACACTAAATGACAAACTATGACTTGCGATTAATTAGGGCCACTACGCTGCTTCTTTATTTGTACACCTCACTTGAACTTCGGGGAAAGTTAATCACACCACATTGATTCATATGCTTTCATATGCTTGAATTACTAAAAAGTACTGGGCAAGGCCTACTGTTGCCGCAGAACTTCATGAAAAGCTAAATACAGGTAATGACTATTTCAGCTGTTAATTCCAGAACAATTTTCACCAATGAAGGGCCCGAAAGCTTTATTTGAGGTCCCCTCCGTTTTTTTTTTCGTTATGCGAGAATCATTTTCCAGTGTTTCTGCACTGTTCGAAATGTATTCTTCATGCACACAACACCACTGTCATCAACTAAGTCTTACAGCTCCTAAATCAAATAAAATTACACTATAAGCGAGCTGGTACATTACCATCGAGCATAAAGTCCACTGTGCGCGGCAACGACGGACGAAGAAGAAGTAGTTCCAACATCCAACATTAACCAGGGCGCGAGAAGTTTTATAGAATGGTGCAAAAGTGTCCAATTACACAAAAACTCATGAAAAAAACGAAATTCGTTTTAAATACGACGAATCTCTTAGCAAGATTTAGTGACTTTGAGCGTATATATCTATCTACCTATCTATCTATCTATCTATTTACTATCTATCTAGCCGCTTACGTGTGGGTGCTCTCGTGGTCACCCCTTAACTTGGTGTGAACCAAAATCAGCATGTTAGGGTAAGATGTTTTGACGAATATGACGCGCTGGTCAAGAGATCAATAAGGTTACAATCCCACCACGTACGTCGTCAAGCACTTCCCTCCAGACAGTGGCACATACCACGGGCGGCTATGTGTCATTGGTATGCGGGTATGTGCCACAGGTGAGTGACACAGGAACGACGAGAACACACATGGGCAATTTTTACGCGTCAGCGTAAAGCAATACCCGACATTGGTAGCGTCGACCTAACCAAGGCATATAATAAATGTCAGTGTTAAGAAACACTGACATAGGCAGCATTGACCAGCTGAAGAATGCAAATAATAAATTTCAGGGTACCAGCAGGAATCAAACCGAAGCATTCTGCGTGGCAGTCAAGCATTCTACCACAGAGCTATGCCAGGTCTCGGAACTACTTTTCAAATAAACGCTAATCTTCGTGAAACGTCAATGGTGGTTGCAGTGCTGCCTATCCAATTTTATCAACATTATATATGTATTCCTTTGATACAGCTGTCACGTTGGGTTAACGTCAATTGTGGTTAGGTGCCATGCGCTGAAGTTTATTTATGTATCGATGTCCAGGGCCAGCATTCACGTGAGCATCAGCGCTTCACATCAGCTTCTGGTGTTTGTAATGCGCATGTTCGCAGTTGACATTGGGGCGCAAGTGCAAACAACTGGCTGTATAAACATCTGCAACTTTTCAACATTTGTCTGTGCGTGCAACTTTTGTACACACATTTAGCTTCATTTTATGACGTGTAGCTCAATAAAAAAATGCAACTGGATCACCTTCCCTCCGCATGCTTCGCATAACGTCGATTCCCAGGTACGTGGAATCTGCCACTATACTGCATTACTACTATCTTCCTCGAAGTGATTCTTATCCGAGCAAGTTTTTAAATCTAGGTGTACGACTATAGAACCATGTAGAACTTAGTAACATCATATCTAAATTCAAACAAAACACAAAGCCCATCGGATCCGAGTTCTTCAGAATTGATGGCATGCATAAAGCAAAGCATTTTACTGTCGTATTTTTTATTTGTTCTTCGCACGTTAACAAATGCGGTACGTTTTCAGGAAATAATCATGTCAGACATCTACATTCGGTATCACGAGTAGTAAAATATCAAGCCGTCTGAATACTTCCGTTTGGCGCATTTAACCACAAAGCCACATACCCTTAACAATATTACTTGTTTTTGCAGTTTTTTTAACTCTGTAAAAATAACCTCACAAAGTTGTTCCAATAAATCAAGCACTGCGGTGGACAATACGATGGCATTTTACCCCGATCTTAC
>WOVY01014982.1:0-105000 GCA_013436015.1 Rhipicephalus annulatus | reverse complement strand
GGGACCCTTAAGCTCTGCCTTTAAATTTTGAATGCGATATCAATATTCTGTTCCTAGTGGGTGCTTCAAACAGTGTATGAAATCTTTTAGAACATTCTATATATGCGCTCACTACATGCTGTTTAGGCTGCACTAACGTGTGTACCTTTTGTAGTGGGTGACTGGTCGTAAACTATGATGTCATCATTATAGTCCCCATGTTCTGACGCCAGATACGCTTGTACCACGCATTATTACGGCAATGTTTTGTGTTGTATCTCTCGTCTCCTTGGAATGGCGAGCACTTAGGCATGCAAAATTTGCGCCTGCGAGGAAACGCTCGAGCACATTCTATGCCATTGCCCAGCAGACCAGTCTGAACGACGTATTATGGAAGCCAAGCTCTGGGAGCTGGATTCACAGCCGCTTACAGAAGAGAAGATCCTGGAACCTATAGGCCGACGGTTTCCCATACACGCAAAGCCGCGAAAGCCCTCTTGTACTTCTCAAGGACCACCAGACTTCACGACCGCTTGTGAAAGAACAGTGTGACACCGTGCTGTGTGTACTCTCTAGCTGACTATTCATGCTTCTCTTTCTTACTCCTCTTCTTCTCTATCTCTTTCCTTTCTATTATTCTCCCTTTCCTCCACCCTAAGTGTAGGGCAGCCAACCGAGGCAAGCTTTGTTAACTTCCCTGCTTTTCCTCTCTATTTATCTCTCTCATCTCTCATGTTATATTGTGAAGCATGTATACAGGATGCGTGTTTTTGTAAAGCGAGAAAGTTCCTTTCACTGCATTTCCAAGCAGCGGAAGTTATTTTCACTGTATTCACAAGCAGAGGCATGGCTGTGTTCTTCTCTTTCTTTACTTCTGGTTGAACTTTACACATGAGTGGACAAGACAAACATGTTTCATTACACAACATACATGACAGAACAAATACTACGGCCCTAAAGCGCCACTAAAAAAGGCGTGCCTGTGTTGTATAACACCTGCTTGCCATGTAAATGACCCTGGTTTGATCCGCTTTCATACCCCAAATTTCTATTGTTTATTCTATTTGCATCTTTCTCTGTTTTTCAGTCACGCAAAGAAGGCAATTTTTCGCTCCCACTGAGCGACGTCGACATTGGAATTTATGTGAAACGAACTCTATAAGGGCTCTCGCGTTCAAGCATGGTTGGTCTCTGCCGCATAGGACTCGGTGAATTGCGAAAGCAACGTGTCTTCAAGTGGTTTGCTTTCTGCATATTGACAGGAGTGAGCTTGGGCAATATTTATCGGTGTTTTACAGCTATAACAAAGCTCAGCGTGGGTGTGTCTATGTTGAAGCTTAGTTAAACATCTCCATTTCAACGAGTAACGTCCACCATTAATGCTTAAACAAACCCTTGTGGTAACAGATGCTTGTAGTTGCTGTAGTAAACGGTGAGGGCGGAACCAGAGAAAGCGATGTGACAGTCATAAGATTGTGACTGATTGGACGCCGTATTTGGGCTAAGGTGGCCTACTCGCAGCATGATGGAATAATTGAACAGCACGGCCCGACCAGAGGGAAACGGGTCACGCCTTCCCTTCGATCAATTGTGGGATAGCATGGGTAAAGCATAGTTAAAGCATCTCGAAGCCGGTGGGCGTCTCAGAGCTATTTTAGCGCGATAGCGTTAAAGCACTCGATTCGCCGAAATTCCGGCGCCGGCGTCGTTGGTTGTGAGCGAAAAATCATCATCTTATGCGCCACTGAAAACTCGAGACTATGAAAATAAAACAAATGATGAAAAAAATTCAGGGTCGCAGGGGGGACTAAACTAGGGTCGTTGGCGGGGCAACCGGAGGTTTTACCACACGGCCACGTTTCTTTTCTCTTTCTTTCTTTCTTTCTTTCTCTCTTTCTTTCCTTCTTTCTTTCTTGCGTGGTTCTTCTTATAATGCACATTTAAATATAAAATTTGCTTGGCGTAGTGATGCATTCACTCAGCGACGATAAGCGCGTAAGTATACTGCACAAGCACTCAAAGGCTTACATACATATATACTTAGCAGGTCCAGAAAAAAAGTGCAAAAGTTCCTCAAAAGGTTGGTAAGGATGAGCACCTCATAACGATGAGGTGCCATGTTGGTGTGAAGACAAGTTCTTCATATAGTCCTTTGGGTGAAGAGTCGTATGCTCGAAATGCATACTTGAAGCTGTCGTTGTTTCTGCATTACGGTCTTGCATGCGCGTTTTCCACAGACTGTGCAGTGCTATGAGAAGGAACGTATCAAAAGGCGCTTCGTCTAGACATGTTGAGACAAGGTAACGTGTGGTTTGTGAATTAATGTCTGTTTTAACGGTTCGTTGAAGGATGTCTCAAACCAGAATGGCATCTTTGTAGCTAATAAAGCAGTGTTTTATTTTCTCTGGTACATCGCAGAGACGAAAATGAACTGAAGAAACAAAAATGCCCTTCTTTAGCAATGATGGTTTCATTGGCAGCGTATCTGTGTGAAATTTATAAAAAAAAAGAGTTTTCATATCAGGACAAATATCCATTTTCCGTACTCGTTTTAGTACAACCTGTCCTGGAAGGTCGAATTTTATTAGCGGTAAAGTGAAGGTGAAAAAAGCATGAATAACATATTATGAAGTTTCTGCGTGATACCATGATAAATTTTCTATGACAAATCAGACTTCGAGAATCCAGACAGCGATGGAAACTTTTTGCGTAAGTTCCCACAAACACGGGCGTACAGAGAAAGCTGAATAAACAATCAACTCGGCTGAGACATTAACAGATGTATTCTGCAATATTGATCGAATTATGGGATGGGAGCTCTCGCGAAAAAAAAAGCAGCACTACGAAACTATTTGCCATAGATAAAAACAAACTCATTCCAGCCCTCCATTCCTTACTTTCCTGAAAAGATTGCCATGTCTCATTGGTTCAAAAGTCGAAAACCACACGAAAGTTGCGAAAGTCCGATGAAAACGCTGTATGTATAGGATCGAGCGCAGTGGATAAGTTCAGTACCTAGTAAATCTGTGTAGCTAAAAATGTATTGCAACCTTCAGATCTTCCAAAGACGGAAAGGCGATGCGAAACAAAAGCTCGGGTTTGTCGTTCAATCCTAGGAACATGCTCTTTCCGGCAGCACGCACTGAATCTGTATGAATATAGTGACGCACCAAGGTATGTTGGCGGAATACGAATTCAGTTGATTCCTAAGCACTTGTCTGGCGTACTACCCCATGATCCAAACCATAATCATAAACTTTTAGACGAGTTTAAACGAGCTACTGATGCGATTCCGAATCAACTTACTTTAGTTAACACTTCTCCACACTGCTTTGTCTCTGAGGAGCTCCTACCTATGACAGAGCAACGGTTCGTTACGTGGCTTCACCATGGAAATATATAATTATTTTGATCTGGACAGATAGTCACGGGTTGATTCTAAATCAAGTTTCAATTAAATGTGCATGCTGTTGTTAAATGTTATACCTAGTTTATTATGGCTCAGCATACAGCTCAAACATCAACTTTAGTCGTTTTGGGCCGACTTGAAAACACTGCTTCTGAAATCCCAGCTTGCTTCGTATGGGACGCCTCGCGCAAAACTTAAATAAATGAGCAAAACGCACACGCCCGTGTTTTCATGCTCACGAGCTGTACGTATGACACCCGTCAGTTTTTTTTTTTTGTTTTTTGCGAATAATTCTTTATTCGTTAGCTACAGAGTGCAGTCAAGGCGTTGCGAGGGAGCCGGGGAGCTTGAGATTAATCGGAATCAAATTAGCGACGTCGTGCTGTATGGGACTAGCGCCGCAAGCGACGGGATGTTTCTTTCCATTCAGAAAAATCCGGGTCAAGCCGACCAGGCGTCCTTCTTTTCAGCGCATGCGCAGTTCAGTCTCAAAGCCTCCGCCAGTTCTTCCTCTATCATTTTTCTCGCTTCCTTTTTTGCGTTCTTTTTGTTTGTCTCTTTTTGCTCCCTCGTGGCTAGCCCCGCGTTTTCCCAAACAGGGATGAAAGGTCGCCGCAAAGCATGCGGGTGGAGTTCCGTCGTGTTGTTCGCTTGGCATTTGGTGGTGGTAAATGTCACGGAGCCGAGCACCCCGCCCTCCCAGATATCGTGCATCTCTCCCCACTGTGGTCATCTCTCTCTTTCTATCGCCTACTACCTAGCTTTCTCTCTCTCTCTCTCTCACACACACACACACAGCCAAGCACAAACGCACACTATTTCTGTATCTTTTTTCAATGTGTGCACTAGGCATGAGAGAATCGTCCTCGGAGGAAATTTCCTCGCCCCACAAAGCACGCACGCACGCGTAGACACCAAACCAGCGCCCGTACAACGGTGACATTTTTGTGTCGTTGAGGTTTCGGGACGAAGGGAGACACGTTTGCCACGTTTGCCACGATTGCGGATCACAGGAAGTCCCTGTATATTAGAGTCAATACTGAGGCATTTTATTGGTGGGCGGTTCGCTGACTAAATTGTTGGACGATTGACTGACCCGGTGGACGTGGGATGTGAAAATTTATTTAAATGACCGTCGACTTATTGATTTAGTTATTTAGGTTCTTTTATTTAGTTACGCAGTTATTCAATCATTGTGTACACGCTTAGGACCGCGCGGACATCTTAGCAGACGGGTATCTTAATGTGTGAAAACAAACACAGCTAATTAGCCAGCAATTTCACAGTGCAAAAACAACAGCTTTAAAAGTGGGAGTGCTCAGAACCTAAACACACGTGATCAGTCAGTTGTTTACATGGGCAAACATATTAAAGTCACGAACCGATGACTCCGCAGGTACTGAATAAGTCCGAGTCCGCAAGCACTGTTTATTCTCCTATACACCCACTCAATCTAAGTCCTCATCGTTTCATTGTTTTTATTCTCTTTATCTTTGTTAGCTTTCTCTTCCTATTTGCTCATTTCCCTCACCCTGTTTCCTTCTTTTTTGTCTCGGTTGTTGTTCTGTTTCCATTCCACTTTATTACTACTTTTTTGCCTTCATTCTTCAGCGCTATCTGTCGAGCGTCTAGAGATTGCCGCGTTCCCGATCGCAGCGCCCCTCACACCGCATGTGACGTCAGCGCCTTTTCAGCCTCCGCTCGCACGTGCGGTGGTCCGAGTTCATGACCTCATTATTTTTAGCCCCGATGACGCGCGCCTGCCCTTTCCCTACGCCGTCGTCGCGTTTCGCTTTCCATGCACCTAAACACAAGTACAGTAAAGATACAGCTTACTGAATACGTACACAGCGTGCGACAGATCGGACAGAGATAAAGCCCCTGATTACTGCACTCTTCAATGCTTGCTGACCACTCGACGGCGCTCGTTAACGGGTTTCTTATCTGTACTCGTTGCTTATCATCTATTCTGATGGACGTGTCTCGGCGAGTCACTCTTGCGCTTTTGCGTACAACCTTGTTGCGAGGAGGGCAAAATGAGGAGCACATAGACAAGTCCTTCGAAAGGTCACTACTCCCTCGCTAACGATGTTTCCTTTCAAGCTTTTGTGAGCGTGTCTTTCCTTTCTCTGCTTCGTTCTGTCTCTTAGGCCTTTGCATCTTTCACTATTAGCGTCGCCTCTATAGCGTCCTCACTGAGTCGGGAGCATTAGATGCCTCTTCAAACTCTGAAAGTGGTCGTCGGCGGCGTTGGCATCAACACGGGTGATGGAAAATATCATCGCGTGATGACGTCCAATGTCACAGGTCACCGAAATGGTGGTTTTTGTCGTGAATGATGTCGTATTGGCTTCACTAAGACAACACCTCGTTGAATCATCGCGAAGTCAGACGTTGCCAAATTTTTACAACGCATTACACCCCTAGGATTTCATTATGATGCCACATTACGAAGTCATCTCCACGTCACAGGCGTCCGAAATTTATTTTTGATGTTTTTATGATGTTCTTGTGACCTATGACATCCCATGACATCGCGTCCCATTACGAGGTTATCTGCATATCATAGGCGCATCATATTAGGTATTGTGTGTTGTGTGTGCATATATTTACTAAAATACGAGAACATCAAGATCATCAACCATGCCTGTATTCAGGAGCAACGAAACAAATCATAGCCACCGCTGCTGTGATGACAATGACTTTGTCACCACTGAGCTACTACCACTGAGCCACGCCGGTGCTTGGGAATCCTTCGCAATGTTGCCTTAGGCAAGCTTGATGTCCGGAAAAGAATCGCGTTAATATAAGTAATAAAGCGTTCAGGGACAGCAAAGTAACAACCAGCGGTCACACAGTGCGAATCGCGTAAAGAGTTGGTCGTCAAATGCTCCAACCCATTAGAGAACTTGTTCTTGATCACCTATTACCTGTAGCGCATACCCACTTTAGGCATAATTCTCCATCGCCGTCAGCCACTGCGAAAAAAATTGCACGAAGTTCCTAACAAGCGTGTAGTGGATACCCCCCTTCTCCAAAGAAAGACGAGGAATAGCATACTGAATGCTGGCCTACTGCACAAAAATTATGATTATTTATGGCGTAGTGGGTACCCAGCAGTGTGCTTGTAGCAGTTGCTCAAAAGAGTGTTCAGAAGCAGCTCTGAAAGGCCGCTCTTCACACTTTGGCTGTGACCGTGTTCCGCACAAGCCTGACTTCTTTTTAACATCTTTCCACAGCATAGCTGTTTATTGCCACGGATAATTTTTAACAGGCTCATAAGCGTTTTTTTAGAATTTATCCTGTTACTGACGAGCAAACCTTGTGTATGTAACAACAGAGTCGATTGTTTTGTCACTTTATGGTCACCCTGAAAAAATTGACATGATGTTTTTTTCTGAAATAGATTCACCTGAAAATTTAAACCAGTCACAAGAAATCAACTTTGGCGTGCCATATTAGATGCGGAAGCATCTTATACTCGCGCCTTGTAGTGCGCCGTCCACGCCGTCCGCACCGCTTCTCGAACATTCGACAGCTGACGCGCGCGCATGCGCCGTCGCGCCGTCGCCCACCATCTGTGCCGCGCGCGTTTCTCCTTCGAGAACATTCGACAGCTGACAGCGCATGCGCCGTCGCGCTGTATATATACTCAAGGTCGGTGCTCGCTCGCTCAGTTGCCGCTCGTCCGTTGGTTTGTACGGCGCGTCGACGTCCAAGGTCACGGTGAAATGAATTCCAACGAATCCACAAACACAATGATCGACGTCCCTTCGACCGGCGCCGCCCTTTCGCATACGTGTGTACGTGTTCACTCATTTAACACCCCCTCCTACAATCACGTTAACCAATTTAGCCATCGACCCAAGTAAGTCGCAATTTAACACCCCATTTCACAACCACGTTAACCAATTTAGCCATCGACCCAAGTAAGTCGCACTTTAACACCCCGTTAACCAATTATATGCTCCGCATCCTCCTCAGTGTTCCCGCGAGGGAAGCTGCGGGCAATTTTTTTATGAAAAAGTTTGGCTTTCCAGGGATTAAATAGCGTTAAATTGGTGCTCTGATCGGAAGAATTCAAGGCACACAAAATATTGAGACTGCCCGGCTATAGCAGGTGCCCATATAAGACAGATTGCTTGACTGATTGATTGATTGTTTAATTGATTGATTGATTGATTGATTGATCAATTTTATAGATTCATTGATTGAACAGAGTTATCACCATGCTTTGATGGAGAATGAACGGAATACATTATTACCGAAGAATTTTTACTCAGTTTGAGAAGTGTATGATCGGGGCTAGTTGATAAGACATTCAGACAAATTATAAATGCGCTAAAAACGAGACACGAGAACAAAGTTGACAGGACGATCGCAGACTAACAACTGGTTTATTGAAAAAGTACACCACCCTTTTCGAAACGAACTAAAAACCGTGCTCTAAACCCAACTTGTCCCGTGGTCTTGTTTGTCTTTGCGCATGCGTTTAGTTTGTTTCAAAAAGGGTGGTGTACATTTTTAATAAACCAGCTGTTAGTCTGCAATCGTCCTGTCCACTTTGTTCTCGTTTCTCATTTTTAGCGCAGTTATAATTTTCCTAAATAAAATCAGTTGGTGGGTTATAGCATAGTTTCAATGGTGTGGTCACTGGGTCAACGCAAAACGCAGCGATATGGCTGACGGCATGTCTAATCGAACATATTCCAAAAAAGGGCGCAAACACAACGCACATACGGAGTTGTTCTTGGAATATCCTCAAGAACCATCAACGATTCACCCAGTTTTTTATTCTTCTATATTCACACTGTGCTGTATTTGTGTGTGTGTGTGTGTGTGTGTGTGTGTGTGTGTGTGTGTGTGTGCGCGTGTGTGTGTGTGTGTGTGTGTGTGTGTGTGTGTGTGTGTGTGTGTGTGTGTGTGTGTGTGTGTGTGTGTGTGTGTGTGTCCATACGCACGCGCGTCCCTTTTTGATGCGAAGCAACTCTTTGACTCACGTGTGTAACGCCGCACGTACGGGCATCCGTACGAACGCGCCGCACCGCGTTACCCTCGCCGCAAGTGTTAGAGTGTTGCCAAGTGGGTCACGCCGCAGCTTCTCTTTGACGTCACGCTCCCCTCGCACGCTTCCCTCGCAGGTCCATGCTGACGTCGCTCTCTACCTCACCCGTGCCCGCTCGCCGCCGCGCCTGCAGCTGGTGGCTCCTCCGCCCGCTCGCAACAAACCTTTCTCGCTTCACTCTCCACCACCTGCAACACTCTACCGTGCGTCGAATGGAAACACTCTTTCCGCTCGTTTATCTGCGATGAATCTTATACCCCTATCACACGGTCACCATCAAACTCTGTTAAACTCCGTCAACCAAAATCTCCCCTAGGGAGTTCGACGGAGATAAAGTTGTGGGAGTGTCACAAGGTTATGATAGTTGCCGCGAGGGGGCTCAGCCGGCACTATTTGATTTTCGCAGAAGTATCTTAATATCATCTGTATTTGCTATTTTGTGAATCTTCGTTATGCCGTTTTTACAAAAACACAATTTTCAGTAGATCCGAAGCGAACGAAACTATAGAATTATTTCAAATGAAAACATATTCGCTAAATGTAACGATGTTGGCAGCGACGCTGGCCACTTTGCGCCCAACGCTGTTTGTTTACAATTGCGCCGTGCTCGACGACTAGTTGTTATTTCGAGAGTTTTAGCTTGGCGGGTTGACGAGCGAGTGGGTGAGCGGAGAGGGCAGCGGAGTGCGATCCGATAAGACACGGGCTACAATTTGTACGAAGTTCTTGTGTTTTCTTTCATTGGGAGCGGGCTCCAAGTTTCCCTTGAAATAGGTCGGGTTCCATTACCCATTCCTGCAGCCATCGGAGCAGCTGATGATGACGCAGCGCTGCCAGTAATTCCTCTCACGGGCAAACGCAAATCGCACGCACGGACGAAATATTTTTTTAATAGCGGTGCCCAGCCCGACTCGCGAGGCACAGCCTGGAGAGTAGCTGCACTCCGGCAAGCGTGTATGTATGTAAACGACGACGTTATCAATGAGTACTGCAACAAAATAACGTTTAATACTGCCAAAACGTATTATTGTACTCACTCTGGCAATTTGGTGTTCGAATTTTTTTTTCTTACTTGCAGATACCGCGGACGAGCATACCTCGTTCCGCTGCAAAGGGAGATCGTCGAACGCCCTTTACGAAATGCTCCGTTTACCTTTGTTTGCGTAAGGGTGGCCGTGTGACACGGACCCCATCATCCTTGTCGCAAGGACGAGGGAGTTAAACGGTGTTCGCGGGTGCCTGTGTGACAGGGGTATTGCGCGGAACCCAACCCACCTCCTGTGTCAGTGCGTTTCAAACAAACGTTTTCTCGAGAGAATGCTACGCCGAGTTTCGCTACAAGTCATTCTTACAGCACCCGCGTTGACGCCTGTTTCAACCGAGTCGACGGCGTGAGCACTGATGCTTCTCGCATCACATCAGGACTCCCTTCAAGAAGATGATCCATAATTTTTTTGCTCTCCTTTTTCTTTTCTTTTGTCTTAGCACTGGTAAGTCCTCCAAATTTGAAACCACGTAATATGTTCGTCGTTCTTTGTCGAATGTAAAAACGCCCTCTGTTTAGCGCGTTTATAGAGACATAGAGCAGTGTAACTGTGAAAGTACCGGCGTTGGTGTGTGTCGCGACGGAAAGCGAACAAGAAATTTCGCTGAATCGTGTTTCTCAGTGCGCGAGGCCACGCATGAACAAAAGCAGCAGTGACGAAAGCCAAATGTCCACTACTTCGAAAGCGCTGATCGTTTGGAACGCAGTTTTAACCCACCGAACATTTGACCAACTATCTCGGCAACTATACCTGTTTACGAAACAGCGAAAGGACGCATGGCAGAAGTGATTGTACCCAACATCATACGAGGTTTAGTAAGTGCGGTGAAATGGGATCATTCTCTGTTCCATGCTGCAGATGTTTACTGAATGGCTGAGGAAAAAAGAGAGAGAGAGACTGTGAGTATCTTATTTACTAGATTATAGCGCGATCGCGAGTGTAACGCGAAGGGCGACTTTTCAAAACTTCCAGCAAGAAATAAGAAAATTTATGTATTTGATTGAAATGAGAGGGTTCATTTAAGGTAACGAAAATCTAGTGCAAAACCTCGCGTTACATTTAGGTAAATACTATAAAACTTCAGTACGTACTACAAGGCAAAATACTTTAAACAGCAGCAGTTGGATAATAAGCGGTCAGTGCAATTTCAAAATTTTACTATACCCAAGTTAAGGCTGCACTAAGACCGCAACTTAAGCTACTTTTATACTGATATTTCATGTCATTGCGGGAGTTGTACGTCCTAAAAGCACGATGTGATTATGAAAGGCACCTTAGCGGAAGGCTCCAGAAATTTTCACCACCTGGGGTTCATATCCTGCACTAAAATCCAAAAACAAATACCTCAAGCATTTTCGCTTCTACAGAACGTGGCGCCGCGAAGCCGGAATTTATTCCCGAGACCTTGTATACTATTGATGGTGGCAGGTATGAAATACCTCAAACTCGGAAAGAGAAAAAATCACAGCATATCCACGGAGTGAATGATGAGTGGGGCGAAGCGTCCGTGAGCCCATCCATGCTTCCGTCCGTCCGTTCGTTCTTGCTTCCGTTCGTCCTCGCGACCATTTGTGCGTCCATCCATGCATCCGTCCGTCCATCCATGCGTCCGTCCGTGAGTCCTTCCATTCGTCTGTCCGTCCGTTCGTGCGTCCAGCGGTCCGTCCGCCTTTTAGTGTGTCTGCGCGTCCGTCTGTGCGTCCATGTAGTGAACACTGCAAGTACCGCCATGTCGCATCTCGCATTCCCTGTAGCACATACCTGCTCTGCGCGTTGGTCCATCCGCCCATCCGTCTGCTAGTCTGTCCATTCGTCCATCCATTCATGCGTCCACCCGTGCGTCCATCTAGAGAACACTCCAAGTACCGCCGTCTGCCATCTTGCATCCACTTTGACACATACACCAACGGAGAATGGACAGACCCACACCCTAAAGAGCTTCGCCACTAAAAGGTAAGAGCGACACGAGCGCTTCAACTATGCGAGAGGTGGGAAGAGGCACACATCGACCTCGTTGAGCAAACACATCCCGCGGAAATCAGGCGCTGCTGTGAAATGCCAAGCCCAATTTGGCAGTCGCGCGTGGCAGAGAGGGCTTATAAGCACAGTTCGAAGTTCCAGCTTTCTCAAGTGCGCTGTCGTCATAGAGACCCCTTCTTACACCCTACACCAGTCAAGGGTGACTGATGTACCTCGTCATTCAGCAGAGTGCAGCCATTGTCCCATAGCCGACATAAACCGAGGGTGCCTCTTGGATCAGAGACGCTTCTGTCCAAGGGGTGCGACAACTTCTGGGCGCCACGCTCTGCTGTCTGCTAACATTACACAGTGAACCACAGTCGTCTTCAGGAATCACAATGGGAGAGATCATTCGCCTTTTATCACGCACGCTCAAGGCCATCAAGCACGCTGATTTGGCTTCGTTATCACGTGCCTACCCTCTGTGTGTATCTTTTAGGGCATTCATTGGGACAAGAGAATAAATAAAGGGCCTAAAGCCTTCGACAAATCTCTGTATACCCACTTCCTCTTTACAGATTCAAATTTATGCGGTAGTCAATTCACGAGACAGTAAACTGCGAAACGGAGGTTGTTCGATGATTTGTTGGAAAAGTGGTTCAGCATTAAAGTAATGTTGCCATTCTAGGGCAGCCTCACCTGCGTCACTTCACCGTTTCGCATTTCCGAAACGGTAAGTTCCGCGGATGGACTAAAGCCATTCAGCTCTTCGTTGAGTACTTTCCAGTTCTTCTGCTCCTCACAGTTTACAGAGTTCCTCTTCTCTGCAAAACTGCGGTGGATATCTGAACACCTTATCAATTTGTATCCAATGTATATGGTCTAAATATCCTATGTGCGTGTTGTGAACTTGGCGACAAGAAAGCAACGTCACTTGGCTGGACGAGATCATGTAGCAGCAATCGGCTGGTTGCAGAGTGGAAGTAACAACTTAAAAATTGTGACGGCAGCCACATGTTACGGCTAAATGATTGAAACTGTGGAATAAATGGGTCATAAGGCTATCCCCGAAGTAATTATCCTATGATATCGTAATCGCAGTTAATTACTCAAGGATCGACTTCCCACCATATTTTTCAGAATACTACCCAACGAGCGAAGTTGCAGATATTTGTAGCACGCTTCGAGTGCTTTCTCTCTTTTCTCGTTCCGACGAGCGTGATGGAAGCTAAACGTGAAATAATGGCACAGGGGAAGAAATGACGTCAGCGCTCATCACGACTTTGAAAGCGCTTGAGAAAACGCACCATCACTCGTCGCGGGATTTCTTTGAGCACTGGCGCGATTATTGCGCAATCTCAGCCGACAGTCGAGTGTGCCTCAGGCAGGTGGTGCCATCTATTGGCACGAAGTGAATTTGATTTAAACGCTCGTTCTCGATTGATGTCGGCTATTAGCCAATGAAATGCTACTTGCTTTGAAACATCAAGCATGAGGCGCCGGCACCTCCGACGACAGCGAGCAGAGGTCTCAGTAAGAAAAAAAAATGGCAGTGGCCTAGCTCAGGTATGCCAGGATATACGTAGCGTTAGCAAAGGTTCAGCTGATTATTCTTAGCTTTCCAGATATCATGCTTACAGCTGTTCCAATGACACACACACGCTATACGTATTATGTGGCACATGTATATTTATTTTGCCGAGCAACTACTTCGGGATCTGATGAGTTAGGCTTCTCCGCTCTACTGCGCCGTTGAGCAGCATTTGCACTCTTCTTCTCCATGGCTATACCACAGTGGCAAACGCCAGTCAGAGGCGCTATCAAGCGGCTCCAGTGCAGTGTCAGATTGCGACTGCACAGGGAAGGCGCGCGCGTCGGCGTCCATATGTCAACCAAGGCTATGACGGCACTCCTCTGGAAAGCGCACACCGGCGGCGGCGAGTCGCGTGCGGCCGCGGCCGAGTGCCACGCGAAATTGGCTCAGCGAGGCCAGTGTAGCTAACGCTACAAAAATCAAGAAATCTTCGCCTCAGTGGTGACACGCCGGAAGGAGTTGCGACTCCTCGGGGCAGTCCTCTTTGTTTCTCTTTGATTTTCTCTTTCTTTTCTCCTCTCTTTCTTTCTTTCCCTTTCTTATTTTTTAGTTCAATTCGTAACGCCAAGTGTCGGCGACGGCATGCGAGAGTCTAGCCCAGCCCTTAGGTGCTGGGCTATCAAAAGTGAGCACCTAAGGAAACAACCTTCGCGCTCTTTTTGTAAGGGGCCCATTATAGCGATGTTCGCGTCCAGCTGTGCTGTTCGACTGCAGTCGAGAAGTTCACAGCGACATCTGCGTCATGCAGCAAGTGTTCGTTCACATAACCCGAAGGGTGGTTCATGACCCTTTTGAAAGTTGTATACAGAACTGGACTTCTGTGAAATCGCGAGTAATTATGGTGGCCAGAGGCCCGCATTTTGCCCTATCACAACGGTTATGAGCCACAATATTGTTTCGCGCTATCTGAAGTAAATCTTCCCTTTAGCTGCGTCTGTTTGCCTAATCCAATAGTTCCGCAAGGCGGCGCCAGTGGGGCAGTATTATGCGGCCCTCGACATGAGCTTAGAATACCTCCCTATCGCTTTGTCGCTTACTATCCCAAGGCCAACCTCCCAGATTTAAATGTGTCGAGCTTTACGTGCCAAAATTATTATATAATTATTAAGGACGCCGTGTAGAGGGCTCAGAAATTTTTTACCATCTGGCGTTCTTTAACATGCACTGACCTGCCAGTGATGACGTCAAATGGGATTATAAAAGAATACAAAATATTGCTTCCGCTGGGCCAATATTCCCGTCTCTACGCCCAGCCAGCTAACACCTCCATTTGCTTTCTTGACCTCATTCCACGATTTTCAGTATGATCCCCACCGTATCGGCTTCATGCCGACCACTCACTAAACTATGGAGATGACACAACACAATTTTTTCTCATTAAAATGTGAATGAGCGGTTTAAAAATCAAGCTTGGAATTTCATTTTTAAATTTCGCACTGGAATCTTCACGCGGGACGTCAGAAATTCCAAAATGTACGTTTCCCTTTAAGAGACCCGGGGAAGAGCGGCGTGCATACTTATTTCGTAAATCTGAATATGCAACACATTAACACATCCTCACGACGATTGTGATTGCGATCCACCGTGTACTTGTGAAACCCCCGCCTACAACTATTACGTGCAGCTTCACAATGTACCCTCTTTCTTGTTTTTCGCCTTTGAGCTGTCCACCCACGCAGTCGGCGCTGCCGCAAAGCGCACTGACAAAGACAACGCCGCAAGAGAAAGCTCGGCCGAGTGAGGGCGAAATGGTGTCACGAAGGATACCCGGGCGTCAGAGTAGAAGCACGTCACATAGCGTGCCACTCACGTCCCCCTTTCGTATCATTTACCCATCGGTTCGTTCCTGAACCCCCTGTCGCTCAACCACAAACCCGCCAAGCAACTTCCGCCTCTGCTATTTTCCGATTATTTATCATTCGGCCTCTTCGTCGCTTTTCTTTCTTTTTTTCTCGGTCGCATCATATCACGTGACTTGTCTTCCCTGCAAACGCCCGGTGCTTGTCGGCGATGTTGTTAAGGCGCACGCACTGAAACCTATCGTGATTCGGTACGAAGGGCGTTTCTTTCGACCGATGTCAAGGTCACGGCTTCAAATACAAAAAAAACAATATGGCTGGTTCATCTACCAAAACTGTGTATGGGGCTCCAGCTTATAATCTGCTGCCGTTCTTACTCAACTGAATCGATGAGAGAAGGGGGATTGTTCGAGGGGGGGGGTGTTTTTTTTTTCCTGAACACAAGGCAATCAGGCAATCTTAACGAAATAAAATTGATCGTTATTTCTTTATTGCTACGATGTTATCGAGTGTCTTCACGAGATCTACCCTGACGTCTTCCCGAACGGCTTGTGGTCGCAATCTGACGACACAGTCACATTAGATGCATATCCTCGGCACGTGCCCAGTCATGGTTTCAAGCTTCACCTTGAAGAAGAGGGAGACTGCTACGCAGCCACGCTCCCAGTGATAAGCTCACGGCTGCACAGCGCACTCGCGAGGTGGCCTTCAAGCTCCGTTTTCCAGTCACTACGTGGTATTGAGCCGAGTGCGTGACTCAGTTGCGTTCCGCATGCCCCTTAAGAGTTATTTTTCTGTTCTCTTCTATTACTGGTTCATACTTATGAGAATTTATTTTCATTTCCATATATTTCAGTTGTTTTCTGCTTATGAAAGATTTTACCAGCGCCAAAACACCAAACAACTTGCGTGTGGATTTGTGTCTTGATCCCCAAAAGACTTCGCGCACATCAGCTTCGCTGGTCAAACATTTTCACAAAGCGGAAAGATCTTTAGTGAGTTTTAGAGATCATTAGATAGTTTAGAGAGATATTTTAGAGAGTTTAGAGCGGGTGCAGCTCTTTGGCGCCCTTTTCTTCGTTAAGCGGCGTCGGCGTAAACCGAGTAAGCGAATGAGGACAAAGGAGAGCAAACGCGGAGCGCAGCTGAGGACGCAAGACGGCGATAGTGAGGATATAGCGAGGGGGGGGGGGGGGGCAACGAGAGCGCACAGACGACAGGTTCGGCTACAGCCGCTTGTGGCACCACAGTAGTGCGAACAGTTGTGAGGCCACCGATGACGTCATCCTTAAGGTATGCGGTGAGGGCGTTCAGCAGTACTGATTGTAGAAATAAAGCACTTCAGTGACTGAGGCCCGTCTGCAGCGGATGTTGTGGAACGCACCCACGCGCTGCTTCCCATAGTCCCTGGTACTCGAGGCCGTCGCACCTCAAGTTATCGCAATATCAAAGCACATGGACAGCGGCACTCAGAATTCGCATTTGTAAGTATTATAATAGATGGTATCTTTTTTTCGAATTTCTACTCTTGCATAACCATGCTTTCTACATTCCTTATCCGAAAAGTGAGAGATAAGGGCACGATACAAAGATAGAAAAGAATGTTGTGTGAGAAATGGAAAACGCGAAACAGCACGCGTTCTTTTTCTTTTTTTCAGCATTTCTGTCTTTCTTGACCGACGAGAACCCAAGTGCCTCTCCGTTCCAAAAGGCCATCCTTCTCAGCATCTCATCTTTGTAGGTATCTGTCACGCGTGTTCCATACAAGGTGCGGTGAATTGATGCGATGATTTCTACCCGCTTTCAACCCGCCTTGATTAGAGACCTTCCTGAGAGAACCACCGAAGTAACCCTTTTATTACTGGTGCTGAAATATGTTGCCAATTGTTTTTTTTTTAGTGTTCGCTGAAAGACGGACGGCGGTCGCTGGATTTGCTGGCACAGACTAACTGGTGGCAAATATTGCTACAATCGGCTACTACTAGCTAACCAGTTATTAATATTTTACTATTTTATACCTACATGCATTTTGGCTTTTCTTTTAGAGAGCATGCACGTGTGTGCTTGGCAAAGAGGCCAATAGGCTGTCTCCATTTGGTCGCTTATTAGCCTGACACTTTAAAACTGCTGGTCTGAAATATATTTTATCCATAGCCTTGACGATCTGACGCCTCTTCACTCGCGTAACAATGTAATAGCATATAATATCATAATGGCATATAGTTACAACATTTATTTTTGCGATTTTTCCACCTCGCTAGAAAAGTGGCTACAATGCTCGGCTGCTGACCCAAAGGTTGCGGCTTTGATCCGGATTGTGGCAGTCGCATTTCGACGGAGGCGGAATGGTACGGGCCCGAGGTGATGTATTGCACGCACGAGGTGCAATACGAGGTGATGTCAGTGCGTACGAGGTGATGTCAGTGCAATATGAGGTGATGTTAGTGCAATATCAGGTGATGTCAGTGCAATACGAGGTGATGTCAGTGCAATACGAGGTGATGTCAGTGCAATACGAGGTGATGTCAGTGCAATACGAGGTGATGTCAGTGCAATACGAGGTGATGTCAGTGCAATACGAGGTGATGTCAGTGCAATACGAGGTGATGTCAGTGCGTATGAGGTGATCTCAGTGCAATACGAGGTGATGTCAGTGCGTACGAGGTGATGTCAGTGCAATACGGGGCGATGTCAGTGCAATACGAGGTGATGTCAGTGCGTACAAGGTGATGTCAGTGCAATACGAGGTGATGTCAGTGCAATACGAGGTGATGTCAGCGCAATACGAGGTGATGTCAGTGCGTACGAGGTGATGTCAGCGCAATACGAGGCGATGTAAGTGCAATACGAGGTGATGTCAGTGCAATACGAGGTGATGTCATTGCGTAGGAGGTGATGTAAGTGCAATACGAGGTGATGTCAGTGCACGTTAGACAACACCACATGGCTGACGTATTCGGAGCCCTACACTACGGCGTCTCTCATATCACATGGTGGTTTAGGCACGTAAAACCCCAAATATGAAAAATTTGGGGGGGGGGGGGGGTTCGGGTATCAAAAACTGCGACATGATTAGTACACGTGCCATAGGGGTGGGAGGGGTGAGCGGGCTCCGGAAATTTTCATCATATAGTGTTCTTGATCGTGCACTGACTTCGCACAGAACACTGGCCTATGGCATCTTGCTTCCCTCGAAACGAGACCACCGTGCCTGAGAGGAAACCAACAACTTGCTATTCAGCAGCCAAGTCATGTAGCCACAGAACCAGTGCGGTGGACTCGTTAACTAGATTACGAGTCTTTGTTGCTACTGTCAAAATACGAGTGCGACGTTCTTTATTCGTTGTTGCAGCGGCAAAATTGTCTCCCTTAGGCCTAGATCTATAACTGAGTGACCTGCGTGTTTTCTGTGACTTCTGTGCATTCTGTTTTTTTTTGTTATTGCGATAGCAAATATGTGGACACCCTCGGCTGAATTTTGCCACCGGCATCAACGTCGCTGTCATGCATCGTATATGTATACGTATCTATATATTTATATATAAAAAAGCAAGAAATAAAAATGAAGAAAAAATTTCTTCGGTGCGCGCCTTTGAATAGGGGACCTCTGCGTCGTGAAAGCGAGTTGTTAACCACCGAGCCACCCCGGAAAAGGTTCTTCACCGTTCAAACGGCAAGCTATTTATATCTACCACTTACCGCTGCTGTGTTTGCGGCATTACCAGAAAGATGCCGCAATGAGCGCACGTCACCACATTGTGCAGTGGCGCCCACTCTAACCTCCTATGCGTGCTTTGCCCGGCTTAGAGAAAGGGAGCGACACTCCCTCGCGCACCCTTATCTCGCGGTGGCGAGGAGGGGAGGGTTGTACGCCTTGGCTGTCCTCGGGCTTTGCGTAGAACGATCCTGCTGTAGTAACCGGCCGTACAAAACTCACTGCAATCATTGCAGTCTCTGTTCGCAAAAAGCGCGTGCTTTGCAGACTCAGCGAAGTAACGAATGAGACGCATGTTCGCGTACATCCGTACCTGTGAGTACGTTTCGTGCATAATTTGTGCCCGTGAAATGCGGGGCACGTTGCGATCTGCTTTCCTTCCTGCGCGTGACCTTTCAAATTGTTGCTATCGCATTCATTGCTTCACCTCTGCGGCAAAGCTGTGACTGTTTTTTTATTATTGTTATTTCTTGAAGGCAGCGCATTTTCCACTGTCGTACGCGTTCGTTTGATTGATTGAGCGTCTGCCGACCAGAGGACGCATCAGCACGCCGCCTTCGACACGCGAGACGGACACCCAAAGATGGGCACACCAGCTAGTGGCGAGAGCGATTTCACCAAAACGCCATTTCCTATCCTTGAGAGAGTAAACAAACTTTTTTTCGCGTGGACGTTGCGCGGCGTTAAGCGAGGGCGTCAAACACGATATTGAGAGAGAGAATACTGGGGAAAGAAAGAGGTATTTCTATTGGAGAGATGGCGCAAGCTTCCATCGAAGCTAGAGAGGAGGAATTCTATTTGCCGATGCAATCCTTGACGAGCGTCCTAACACATTCGACACGTCGAGAGTCGATTCCGAATCCCTCTTCAGCTTCCTTTTTTATTCCCGCGTCAACCTTGAAACGGGCTGCTTGCAGGCGCTCACATACCAAGTTCAGCGCACAACAGTGCTGCCACTTGCAATTGCGAGCGCCGCCCCACGCTGTCAGTTTTGGAGAGGGAGCGAGCAACATTAACATTGTGTCACGCCGCCTTGGGCGGCGCTTTGCTCTTCTTCAAAAGCTTCCCAGTTCACTCTTCCTGTTTTTGTTCCGCGCGAAAGTTGAAGGCCGTGCGGTGCAGGTGTTCCGATCGCAGCGCTGCCACTGCGGCCAGTTTCGACGCGGGACTACTTCGGCTCGCGGCAGAATACTGCGCTCAGCCGCTCGGTCTGCGCGCGCGCGCGCTCACCTTTTTCAGGGACGCGCTGCTGCGCGGAATCGGAAACAAGGGAGTGTGTCTATACAGAAAGTAAGGAGTGAGAGGGGGTTGCGCCAGTGTGCGAGGAAACGGGGAAGTGGGGAAAATGGCGAGGGAAATGTGGGAGACGGGGAAAGGCGGCGTTGACCTTGAGAGCGGCGCAGGCGTACTGCGCCATTTTTGTGGGATATTGTTGGACCCGGGCAGCAGCGTGGGCGACTGGCTTCCACCGTGGGCCGTCTCCTTTTTTTCGTTTTTTTTTCACTATCGGGGTATTTGGGTGCACAGGAGGACGCGCTATTTTCTTTTTCGGTCTCTCACTTTGTTGATTGTTTTTTTTACGTTGCGGCAGTCTGTGTGTTCGTTTGTCTGTGTGTGTGTTCTCGAGAATTCAGCTACCGTAACGTCTTCTGACCATTTAGATACAGCCTGCTTATCGAGTGACATACTTAAACTAATATCACATACGCGTCGTCTATCCGTACGTTCGTTTCTATGACCGTGTCTCAGATAATCAACAGTGTTTTCACGATAAAGTATACTGAAATGTACCGAAAGAAAAGCAAATGAAGTTTGTTGAACCCAAACCAGATTGCGTTGATGCCATTTGGTCATGTAGCACAAATCCTACCAGAAATGTTGTTTCACTGATAGTAGTATCTTAACCTCTGCTGTATAGCATATCCCGCACATTAAACGCCTAAGCTACTCTGCAACACAGTCATCGGTTCCATCTTCCTCGTGCCCGAGCGTATAGGGAAAATGCACCACCTGTAGAATATATATATATATATATATATATATATATATATATATATATATATATATATATATATATATATATATATATATATATATATATATATATATATATTCCGTGTTTTGACACAATATTAATGAGAACTAGCAGACAATAACGCCCAGGAATGTATAGGGGAAGTTATTTGAACCAATGTAATGTAAATAAGAAAGAAGAAAATTGGGTGAAAAAATAACTTGCCGTGAGCAGAAATCGAACCTATGACCTTCGAATAACGCGTTCGATCATTGTGTGAGCATTATTCATGCGTCCCATCTTTTCATCTTTTCACACACTCACCACTCCAGTTAAGGTTGTGGGGCACATACTCGAGACAATAAGGAAGAGTCTTGATGGACGCCATCTTACTATATATATATATATATATGTGTGTGTGTGTGTGTGTGTGTGTGTGTGTGTGTGTGTGTGTGTGTGTGTGTGTGTGTGTGTGTGTGTGTGTGACACTATGAAGAATGGGCGGCGTGATCTGGCTCATACGCCATGTTTATTCCATTGGGCACTTCTTCCGTCTCTGCCTCTACCAATCATTACTTGATACGACACACGATTCCCCCTCCCCTGAAAGAAGGCATGAATTATGAACAAGAAAAAGTAAACTAGGAGAGGTGTAAAAGCCATAAATGTCAAAATTCACAATTTGTTTTATGTTCCAGGGAAGTTCCGTAAACTTTCAAAGACTTCAGGGAGGAGTGCAGCAGTCCGGTTAACGCAGGAGTTCTGGTGGGCGAGGCTGACTGTGGCGTTCTGGAGAAGATAACCGCGTCCTGCACAACTGCACTGACCATGACACGGCTTCAGCAGCTGCGAAGAACGACCAAAGTTGGACGTCCTTGTTTCATTGGCAGCTCGGATGTCGTCGGGGTTGTATTTCGCGTCGTGCATGGTGCAATCCTGATGGTTCTTGCATGCGTGCTTCTCGACAGATTGTAATAGAGTGCCGGAGTGCTTGCGGTTTGCAAGTAGTGCTTCCGCGTCTTTCTCGACGTTTTCTGCGGTGTTGCAGTGGTTGCAATAGCAGGCGCAGGGAGCGGCTCTGGCGACTTTTCTTTGTGCGAAAGTGTCTGACGTCTTCAAATGGCCTTTGGTTTGGAGATCTTATTTTTCGATGTTCTTCAATTGGTGAACGCGCTTCCGTTGAATTTCGTGTTCGTCTATGGCTTTGTTGCAGTCTCTTTTGTGGTCGCATGTGTTTGTAAGCTTGACTTTGCTTGCTTTGCCGATGTTTCTCGGGAGATGGCTGTAGTGCTTTCGGAATTGGGCATTCACTTCTTTCGAAAGTTATTATGTCCCGTAAACAGCTGATGCATAGTGAGCTGGTGTCTTGCTGGTCGGGCATAGTTAGTAATGCGCCATCATTGCTAAAATGCTCCTCAGAGGCTCCGGCAAGGTGGTCCTGTATGGACGCTTCTGACAGACAGCTGCGTGCGAAGTTTGATGTTTTATTACTTCTGCATTATTTCGGTACTTGGATTGGTGAGCTCTGGATGAGGATACCACAGGTGACGTGGTATTACTAGACTCAATCTACACAGTCTGCTGAACCATAGAAATAAAGTCTTGTGATGAGAAACACATTTTCGAGTCGTCATGGCGGAGTTGGGTAGTTTCTCGATTCGTCGACAGTTCGCTTAGTGGACACGGTGTCATTACAAGGCAAATGGTGAGCGTTTGATTTATATCAAACGCTCACCGTTATATGCACTTGGGGAGTCAATTTGTGAAGGCTGCTTTTGACTGTGACGACTGAGTGCGGTTGTCTGTGAATGGCGGGGTTACAAGCAAGTCTTTGTCGCAGTCGTCATTGTATTCTTTAAACCAAACGATCATTTCTTGTTTCATCTTTTCCCATGACTCGTCGTTTTGAAATATGTGGGTGAGGTAGAATTCGAAGGCCTCACCGGAGACGTAGTCGGTAAAGTTGGCGACCATCTCCCGTTCCGACCATGATGCAGCGGTTGCGTGGAGCTCGAACAGGTCGAACCAGTCCTGTACAGGTCCATCGTCCGCTGCTCCGGTGTACTTGGGGATGGGAAGGTCAGTCGATGATTCCGTCATGATGCTCGTCGATGTGTACTGCTGGTGCTGGTTTGGTAGTTCATTTATGGTCAGGGTGTATTGCGCAGAACCTTGTTGATGATGTGCGACTGATAAAGCGGCTGGCAGGTCTCCATCCTGTCGACTCGTGGGACGCTATGATGATTGGGCGACGTGGCCTGGCTCATACGCCATGTTTATTCCATTCTGCACTTCTTCCTTTTCTGCCTCTACCAACCATCGCTTCATACGTCACACACACACACACACACACACACACACACACACACACACACACACACATATATATATATATATATATATATATATTTATAGCTTCGTATGCAAATATGTTCGTGTACTACTACTCTCTCTGAATGAGCTTCGAATCCCGGCTGCGGCGGCTGCATTTCCGATGGAGGCGGAAATGTTGTAGGCCCGTGTGCTCAGATTTGGGTGCACGTTAAAGAACCCCAGGTGGTCTAAATTTCCGGAGCCCTCCACTACGGCGTCTCTCATAATCATATAGTGGTTTTGGGACGTTAAACCCCACATATCAATCAATCAATCTCTGAATGAGCTTGCGCAAACTGTGGCTTCTCCGCATCAAGAGTTACATTGCGGAGAAGCCTACATAATTCGTTCCTTGTTTTTAAGCAGGTGTGCCCACATGTTCGAGTATCGAAAGAAATTACGCGCGTTCCCACTCGATAACGTTGCTGTGGAGACGCATGACGTCTATTGGTGGTTTCTATTGAATTAACAAACGAGAATTGACCACCCTTTCATCTGGCTTTTCGCAATGAAAGGAATACAAATTTCACTATCTGGAACATCTGCCGTCGGTCGGCGTTCTTACACCAAGAAAAGCAGAGATCATAGTTAAATCGATAAGAAGTTGTATTCACCAGTAAGGTTATTGCTTCCAGAGTTTCCGAAAAGCAGCATTTGTTTCGAGTTTTTAAGCATCGTGTGTTGCCTCACGAATGCACGATTGAACGAACTAATGAATTTGTGTTCTTGGGTACTTCACGCCTTCCTTAATAAACATCGCGCATTTCTTATTGAATGAATGAATGAATGAATATTTGTTTTTGACTTCATGTACGTGGTTTCTGGGAAGCGGCATTCATCTTTTCTTTGAAAACATCTGTTTTTTTGTTTCTTTTCTCCTTCAGTCTCTCTTTCCTACTTTTAAGAATAAATTTTTCACTACTTCACGTCTGCAGATTCCAGGCAGTGGCATTTTTTTCACATTTTGAAACACCGCGTCTCCTTTATTCTGTCATTAATTATGCAGTTTATTGATTAGCAAATGTTAGACAATTCACGCCAGGGGTTTCTCGAGAGCGGCGTTTGATACATACATTATGGTCTTTCCTGAACGAATGGATGACCAGGGCAAAATAACCAGTGCCGACGCCCATGCCACCGTCAACAGTGTTGCGCTTTTCTTGAACTTTGATAATATTACGAACAAGTTTTAAATTCATTTGACACACGATATGGAAACATATTCTCAAGCTAATTGACCGAAACGTAAACTCACTGTGTCCACGACTGCCTCTCCTGAGCACTCGTGTAGAATGTGTTCACATATTTCGCCTACTAACGTGACAGCGTTAAAGAGCACTTTTCACTGAAATTTCAGCGTTGACGTCGGCGTCATCAGTTGTGAGTGAAAAACCACCATCCTATGCGTGAGCGAAAAATCGAGAACGATGCAAATGAAATAGAAAATGATGGAAAAAAATCCGGGTCACAGTGGGGATGTAACCCGGTCGTTTGGGTCCGAGTTGGGATCAAATCCAGGTCGTTTGCGTTGTAAGCGGGCGCTCTACGACCCGTCTACGCGTTTAATTGTGATTACAGTGAAAATAACTTTCTCTGCCTGAAAATGCAGTGAAAGCAACTTTTTAGCCCTACAAACAGACGCGTCCTGCGCACATGCGTCCTGCGTACATCAGGAAAGATTGCAGTAATAATGCGTGACACAAGCACTTATTGCCATCGGGCGTCAGATCATGTGATTAGAATAATGACTTCGTGGTTTAAGCCGGTAATACACTACAAAAGGCACGCACGCTACTGCATTTGTTCCCTTAAGGCCACGTAATGGTTGCGCTGAAAGTTCGGAATAGTTTTAGGAAGTGCTTGTTTGAAGTACGCACTAGGGGTTGGATTTCGCTATCGCGTTCAACTCTTAAAGGCGAAGCTTTAGGGTCCCCTAATATTCCTGCTATTACTTCCTCCGACCATTCATTTAATAACATACGCATGTATCGCGAGCCCGTTGACAAGACATGGTAGTTACTCATTTCATACTTAGTGTAAAGGCTATGGGATCGTTATGACGACCATGAATAACCATAACAAAAAAGCCCGTCCCAGCGTATGTTGGGTGGGTATTACAGAGCAGCTCATTTTAATTGTACCCTCTCCGAACCGTGTGCAAAAATTTATTGAGCAGAGTTAAAGCGTCCTTTGGACAAGTTGAAGAACTTTGCTGTTCTGGTTGTAGTATTTAACATTCATGGTGGAAGTTCACAGTTCTTATGGTCTCTTTTCCTGCCCAGCCAATTTTTTTCCGATAAACATAAGTTTATTTTTAGTGGTATACCTCTTCATTTTTCTTTTCAGTCGCATAAAACCCGTTATAGCTAGTGACATGACCTGATGCTCTCTTCACTGTTCAGATTTAGTTTCCTTTTCCTAACACATTGAATCTACCATGTCCCTTTTTCTAGCCCGTTATTCTTGTGGTATGAACCGGGGTACTTTTATTTACTGGTTTTCTTTTGAACCCTGTAACACTCATTTCCCTTTTCCTCTCCACTTCTGCATGTTCACTCTTGCTTTTTTTTTCTTATTTCATTTATGCTCCGTAAAGGCATTTTGATATGAACTATCCCTCCCGCCTGAGGAGCAACAACTAACTCAAAAAAAAGTTTAAAACGAGGGTAATCGGCGAGAGAAATCTAGTTGGTAAAGTCACTTACGCAAAGGCGAAACTTAGTTTTATGAGAAAAACTTGCCTCTACGATTGACAGTTTGACAGTTTTGACAGAGTTAAGCCCCATTGTAGCAGTCATAACGAGTATTTGAAAGGCCCGATGCCCGAAAAGATTGTGTAACTTTCGACTGAGAGTGCGGTGCTTTAGTACTTGCGGCGGGAAGTACTTAGCGAACAAAAGAAAGCGAACGCTCACGCGAGAAGCATGTTTAATCTTGAAGGGTGGGCTCTGCAGCTATTTGTTCGAACATGTCGAAACGGAGGCTGGAGTCGTTGTCCATCACAACTGCATGTGGTAATACGTGTGTCTTTACTGCCCCGGTCTTTAAAGCTGTTTCCCTCACGAAAAGCACTTTTGGGCTTTTTTTACTTATTTTCGAAGTCACACCTTGCACGCTCCTCGTTTGCCTATAACGCAAAAAATAAACATGCAGTAGCATTCACAGCTTCTTATCTGAAAGAACCATTCCATTTTCGAATCTCACGTGTTAATGGTAAACCTCTTCAGTTAACTTTGCTTTACTGACTATCTCCTGGCAGCCTCTCCTGGTCAGCTCCATGCTTCGAATACACGGAAGTTGGTCTATGAGAATATCAGTGTACGCCGCAAATTATGTTAACAACGTAACATGTTCGTCTCCTGCGTCATGACTTTTCAACCATCCAAAAATTGCATCTCATTGTCTGGCTTCTTGCTCTTCTAGAAATTTCATTTATTACTTATGTTTTCTCTTTAGTATATTGCAGTGTTTCTATTTTAGCTTCATAGGTATTTAACTTGACAATTCCGCCAACCAATTCATGGCCCATCACTCTTTGTTGGTGAGCGTCTTAATAGGGAGGATATTATCATCTTCATGATCGCACATGGCGCATATCTGTGTACCAAGACACATAGGTATGATACAAAAATAACAATAGGATAGAATGTTTAATTTATGAGTGAGACAGAGCATGAGAAGTGAGAGCATAAGCTGCTCTGAGGCAGCTTGACAAAGCTCTCACACCGTGTATATTAAACTTGGGTAAGCATTTGGCCGCAGATCTGTTTTATAACACATCAACAGAAAATATACAGGCTATGTATACACATCAATAAAGTAACAAGGGTGCACATTATTATCATTCAGAAAAGTAGGACATCATATAACATCAAACAATACAGTCAAAATGGTACATGAACCAACATGCGTCCTTATACAGTATAGAAACTATGAAGTATTTCTCGTTATTTCAAAATAAAAGTAAGAAAAAAATTATCGAAGAGAGGTTAAAAACAATAAACCATATAACTCATCCTATATGCAACACAACTTAAGCTGGTCAAATGTGAAGTAATCTATGTATTTTTCATGTCGTTAAAAGTAATCTAACATTCCTTGAATTTGACAACACAGTCTATCTTCACCATAGTTTGTTGTCCTGAGAGGCATAGTGTATTGTCTATGCGCTTTTAGTTTCATTTTAACCAGAGTGTTTAGATTATCAGTGTCTTTCTTATTTTCATTTCACAGCGCCAAACACAGTTTTTAAGAATAGGGATTTTTGTACTAATTAAGATATACTTGTTAAGTAACGGCTCAGACGAATGATCGAAAAACTGTTAGCGATTACCCTTATTATTTTGTTGTACGTTTTTTCGTGTTTCAAAGAGGTTGATAAGATTGGTGATTGCTCAAACAAGCGAACAGTATTTGATATAAAACACAATTAAAGATTTGTAGATCGTAAGCCTGGTCTTTACTTCCAAAGAGTCCGGATGACAGTAGAAAAGCCCTAAAGCACAAGCCCCTTTGTGACCTACATGCTTAGTATGCGAGTTCCATGACATATTTAAATTACATACTACACAAAAAGTTCTAAAACTGTTAACAACTACAATGAAAGAGAGAGAAAAAGGAAAGATAGGTAGGCTAACCAGAGGAAGACTGTGGTTTGCTGCCCTGAACTTGTAGGGGAAAGGTTGTGTAAAAGAATGATAGAGAAAAGGAAGAGTTTGTGGCAGTTGTGAGAATAAGGGGGAGGCTGTGTATCATCGTCCTAGTAAATATAGCAACATTATCTACATATCCACCAAACCAGGCCAGTGATATTAAACATCGAAAACTTTATATAAGGCACCTCACGTCCATTGAACACGAGAAATGCTTATGCGAAAGCACGCGAGGGGCAAATATGTCTTTGACGCCCCCATCCAGGGGGCAATGAAAACCATGTTATGTGCAGCAAGCTTTCAAGAGCGGGCGAAGACCATCGATACTATCGATGAAGTAGAAGAAGAAGAATGTGCCCTTCACCTTCTGGTTATCTTAGGCAAATGCGTAAGCGAATTTGTAACTTTTCTTAATAAAATCTTTTATATGCGTCAGTAGGATTTCTTCTTGGGAGTGCAAACCTGTGAAGCACCCTGACTTAGGGAAGGGGGGTGCAGGTTAGGGAGAGTGCTGGTGTATCTTGGGTGAATGGAAGGGCTGTTGTGGCTTGAGGGGCCAAAGAGCACCTTTTGCACCTCCTGCCGATGCCCATAACAATTTTGTTCTTCTGCCTTTTCTGAACTTTTCAGCTATGAGAAAAACCTTCGAGTGACAAGGATACAAGCTGTCTTAGAGATGAAGCAGTTTATGGAGGGGGCTGTATCTATCCGTCCCTCACTTCTTCCCGTGGTGTCCACCCCGGACTCCGCATGCACGCCCCTTCTCTCTCTCTCTTTTCCTGCTCTCCCCTCTCTCCCGTCTCGTGTTTTTCACATTCACACAGCACATCCGTGTCCCCCCTCCTCTATCTACTCCTACGTTTCCTATCTATCTCTCCTCAATGAATAATCTGCTCTACGGAGCGGCGCACATTACACGTGGTACGACAGCTGCATATTCCACTGGGGGCGCCACAGTAGTTCCACGGTATAAAATGACGGAGCGCGCGCGCCTCATTCTCTCCTGCGCAAAGCAGCTAATGGCGCCACCGTCAACGCCGCCGCCAGTGTCAGCGTTAGCGTCAGCACATGTGTTCAGTAAATTACACCATCTTCCGATCAAGCGAACCATTTTCCCGCTGCTTCCCATCCACACCTTTGTTGGCAGATGGTGCAATTATTTTTTTACCTAATTCAAAGTCTCCTCACACGGAAATCATCTTGCCACGCTACAGGAAAGCCAGTTTCGCCAATCTAAGTAGGCGTCTCGGCCTATGTTTCAAAAGAACAATCCGTGCAAGAAAAAAATTTAAATCAATGAAACAGGGCATTTCAACTGAAACGCTTGGCAATTGAGGAGACCCTGGTAGCATTGTGAAAGCTACAGCGTTTCAACTGTATTGGACGCCATCCAAAACGCCCGCGCGAAAGTTTGAAAATCGAATTACTGCCGGATGGCGGATTCCGGGTTCGAGATTTGTAATCGTTATTCCCCATACGTGCGGATTGTAAATTTCCCAATCGCGTCCTCCGCCTTTACCGAAAGCGTTAAATTAATTTAATCTCGACTTCGCGAACCACGAATCTGCTGCGCGAATCGGTAAGCTTCCTTCGCCCACTCAGCGAAAGTTCGCAATAATTTCCCTTTTTTTTTTGTCCCTGTCGTCAAAACGCAAGACCGCACATGAAGGGAGCCGTTCGGTAATGCAGCCAAAGTATAGCTCCATTTGCAAACACAGGCTTGCACAGGGTGCTCCACTTACTTTTACGCTTGCTTTTGCGATTTATCATCGAGTCCTACCCCTTTGATGCCCTATTGTTTAATATCAAGAAAACGCTGGCTTGGATTAAGAAACCACTAAATATGCTAATTACGTTGTCAGAATACAATATGCTCATTTAGAGCTGTACTGTGAGTTGTTGCTCCTGAACAACATTGGGCACCTGTGGTACTTCTTCGAATAGAAGTCTTTAAAGCAGTTGTGGCTTGGGATCGGGTATAGATGCACGTTGCATTTAGCGCAACGCAAAAATGCATACCCGTACTCGCTGAATTTGCATCGGTGGTTCATTTCACCAAGTGAGGCTAGTGATTCTATCTTTCTCTCTTTTTGTACTCATTTTCTCGCCAAGGTATAGCGCTTACACCTCCCACAGCAATTCAGCATTCGGCCAAGCTGTGCAAATGCAGCAACTTACAGATATTACACAGCCAAAAAAGTTAATGCCTCCGATAATTCCTCCCTGGACACTTTCGCCTCTTGATATTAAAACCTTTGTGCCAGACATCAATGAAGCGAAGAGGCGTTTTGCATACACCGCACTGCTACAGACTACTGTTTTCTACTTAGCCCAGCTATACACTCAGCATTCTCATATTTATATTGACGCCTCAACTACTCCGGATACTTCGCCATATGGTTTTTATGTCCCCTCTACAGCACAAAATTGGCTACAACGTAGTACATCATCAACGACTGCAGAAATTCATGAAATTAATGAAGCAGTCATCTACATCCTGCGTCGAACGCCTATTTGATGGGTGATCTTCACCGACTCCAAGGGAGCACTACAAATACTGTTCAGCCTCCTAAAGAGAACACATTATCACCCGATTCCGTTCGATATAACATACTTGCGCCACTTGGCTATTACCACAGGTCACGCTATCACATTTCAATGAATACCGGCTCATTGCGGTATACTGGCTAATGGAAAGCAGGTGAAGCAACCCGAAAAGGACTTCAAAAGCAAAATTAGCGCCGAACCTATTTCACTAAATCAGGCTTGCTTCCTAAGCAAATAAGAGCCTCTGGAACCTCTCTACGCATCGTTATGCTTTACTCCACTCTATCGGCCCACATCTAAGGACTAGACTCCCATCCCGAATCCCTCGACACCTGGAAACTTTCTAGCACCGTCTCCGACTGAATAATGCTTATGGAAACAATTTCCGGTGTCTCTTCGGTCGAGCAGAAAGTCCATACTGCAATAACTGTGGCTCCATGGAAAATGTGAAACATATCTTGTTTGAGCGCCGAGCATATGCTGATGAGCGTGTACTCCAAGAACACTGAATGCATCTGTTAGTGACCCAAAGAACTTTGTCAGTTGATTGTGTCCTGGGCCCTTTTCCCCACTCCACGCAACAGTGGCATGCGATGAAACATTTATTCACGTATTTAGACAATATCGGTGAGCTAGACAAACTGTAGTGACACCTTGAAAACATGAAATAAGTCATTCCGTCAGCACACGTACTCGCCCAAGAGAGAAAAAAAATGTCTGTATACTTACTTTTTTCTTCTTTCCATTTTAAAATTTTTATATTTCTTTCTCTCTTTTTTCTTGTCTTTCAGTCTCCAATCTCCTTCCCCACGCATAGTAGCAAGTCAGTGATATAAACACACCGGCTAAATTCTCTGCTTTTCAATAAAAAGCTCTCTCTCTCTCTCTCTATATATATATATATATATATATATATATATATATATATATATATATATATCTCGCAAAGTGTTCCACTTGAATGGGGGGGGGGATATGTTTTACCACAGTGCCGCTTGATCCTACGGTTTGTCAAGTCTTAACGAGAAATACTGCTGCAATAGATGCAAATATACAAATTAGCAATTGCTTAAACCTGACAAACGAGTACCACTGGCCTCCGGCTTTTTGAGGTATGCCTCAAAAACATCTGTCTACATCATGTTTACATCGCTCTTTTATAAAAAAGTGATGTAGACAGATTGTTCAATGCAATATCAGCGGTCATTGATAATAATAATTGTCGAGGCTTAACGTCCGAAAACAATGACATGATTATGAGAAACGTTGGTGTGGATGGCTCCGGAAAACTTGACCGGCTGTTTTTTTTTAAGTGTATCTAAATATAAGTGCCTGGGCCTAAATCATTTCAGCCCCCACCAAAAATGCGGCCGCCGAAGTCGGGACTCTATCCGGTGGCCTGGGGGGTCGGCAGCCGAGCACTATATAATGAATAGACCACCGTTGAGGGTAGCGATTAGAGGTCTCGGTTCGTATAAGGCTTATTTGGTGTCCCCAGTTTAGATGACTAGTGGGGCGGCCGCCTCCCTTCTCCCCCCTTCCCCGGTACGCGTACCTATGTTTGCAGATGTAGTGACAAGATCTTCTTATGTAGTTACACGAAATAAAAAGTGGGATCTCGATATGTGCTCATTTCGACCATAGTATATCGGGGCCGTTCGTTAGACAATATTTCTTACATTACGTTATACATTTAATTCAATATAGTTTAATGACTATGAAAATCAGTGACTGGCTGATGCTTAGGCACACACTTGCTGAACACTTTCAATTGATTGATTTGTAGGGTTTAACGTCCCAAAACCACCGGATGGATGGATGGATATGGCTGTACCCTTTAGATCGGGCGGTGGCTAGCGCCACCAAGCCGTAATACCTAATTAACCCAAAACTATATTTATTTTTTTCCTTAAAAAGTGAGTTTGAGGATTCGTACTTTGCAGTGAAGAGTTTAATTTTCACTCGTGTCTTGACTTTAGCCACCAATCAGACAACCTCCTTCTAGTTAAGTCTACTTGCTTAAAGTCTATTTTGCCCTCCCGGTCCCTAAACCCCAGTGCTTTGAAAAACTCTGCGCCATCATTCTGAACTATAAGGTAAAGCCCTTTACAGAACATTATCAAATGTTCGGCAGTTTCTTCTTCCTCTCCACACGCACTGCATACAGTGTCTACCCCTTCGTATTTGGCCCGATATGTCTTGGTTCGCAGTACTCCCGTCCTTGCCTCAAACAGTAGAGAACTACCCCGAGTATTATCATAGATCCTTTCCTTGGCAATTTTCTGCTTAAAAGTTCGATAGATCTCTAGTGCGGACTTCTTAATTATGCCCATTTTCCACATGTCAGTCTCCGTTTCCTTCACTTTCTTCTTAACCGATAGTTCTTTTTGGTTTGGCCACCTACTGTTTTCTAAGTATTTACCAGTCAACTTTCTGGTTCGCTTCCTCCATTTTTATTGACATTCTTCATGTACAAGTAGCTGAAAACCTTCCTAGCCCAACGCTCCTCCTTCATTTCTCTCAATCACTTCTCAAATTTTATCTTGCTGCTAGCTTCCCTGCCCTCAAATGATGTCCATCCCATATCACCTTGTACTGCCTGATTTGGTGTATTCCCGTGAGCTCCTAAAGCAAGCCTACCTATTCCACGTTGCTTAATTTCTAATCTTGCTTGAACTTCTGATCTCATGCACAAGACCGCATTGCCGAACGTCAGCCCAGGAACCATGACCCCTTTCATATTCCTCTCACAACATCATACCTATTGTAATTCCACAGTGCCCTATTTTTCATAACTGCTGCATTCCTGTTACCTTTAGTCGTCACGTATATTTCGTGTTCCCTGAGGTACTCGGTCCCATTGCTTATCCATACGCCCAGATATTTGTATTTATCTGTTATCTCAAGCGTGACCTCCTGTATCCTAAGCTCACTACCTTCGTTGTCATTGAAAATCATGACTGCTGATTTTTCCTTACTGGATCTAAAATCTAACCTATCTCCCTCATTACCGCAGATGTCCATCAATCTCTGCAAATCTTCCTTGTTGTTGGCCATTAGCACTATATCATCTGCATACATTAATTCTGGTAGTGCCTGATCAATAGGTTTTCCTTGTTTGACCAAAGAGAGGTTGAAGCCCAGTCCACTTCCTTCTAATTTTGACTCTAATCCTTGTACGTACATCATGAATGATAAGGGTGACAGGGGGCACCCCTGCCTAAGCGTCCGTTTTACCTCTGCAGGCTTGGATACCTGTTTTTCCCACTTTATAACTTCCTCGTTACCTTTATAGATACCCTTTAAAAGATTAGTGACTACATGTTCCACCAACAGTACTGAAAGTTGGGCGAGTTGGTACTCATTCATGACTTCTTTGCGCAAACACGTACACGGACACAAGGAAAAGAGGCAAACAACACGGGCGCAAACTCACAACTGGTTTATTTTGAAACACGAACTGTACTTATATCTTCCCGTAGCCATCAATGTTCTCAAGGTGTTTAGAGAGAATTCACGTGGACTGAAGTTCACAATAGAGTTTGTACAAGACAAGTCTCTACAGTTTCTGGACATCAAGTTGCTCTTCAAGGCAGATCACGTGTGTTGGCGGTATAGTCCACGAGCCAAAAAACCACTGCTAAATTTTGCATCTAGTCACTCAAAAGTAATAAAAAAATTACCCGCAGCTTCCCTCGGGGGAACACTGAGGAGGATGCGGAGCATATAATTGGTTAACGGGGTGTTAAAGTGCGACTTACTTGGGTCGATGGCTAAATTGGTTAACGTGGTTGTGAAATGGGGTGTTAAATGAGTGAACACGTACGGCACGTATGCGAAAGGGCGGTGTTTTATTTATTGCGACGAACTTTGAGGACGATGGCTTTGTGGTCGGTAAAGTAAAGAGTGAGTACAAACCAACGGACGAGCGGCAACTGAGCGAGCGAGCGCCGACCTTGAGTATATATACAGCGCGACGGCGCATGCGCTGTCAGCTGTCGAATGTTCTCGAAGGAGAAGCGCGCGCGCGGCACAGATGGCGACGGCGCGACGGGCGCATGCGCTGTCAGCTGTCGAATGTTCTCGAAGGAGAAGCGCGCGCGGCACAGATGGTGGGCGACGGCGCATGCGCGCGCATCAGCTGTCGAATGTTCGAGAAGCGGTGCGGACGGCGCGGACGGCGCACTACAAGGCGCGAGTATAAGATGCTTCCGCATCTAAAAATGCGATAGCATCCTCATGCTTTAGATCTTCGTTGCTTCGGTCTTGTGTGCACGAGATGGCTTCCAGCTTTCAGGACCAGCTAAGCAGACTCAGGGCAGCTGGGTATCCCAGCCATTTGCTGAACACTATTTGCAAAAAACTCATCCCAGTGATAAAAGGTACGGAAAGAAGTCCCAGAAGAATACAAAGTGAAAAAAGAAAGCTTGCAGTTTTCCCATATGTTCATAGGTTGTCCCATAGCTTGAAGAACTTAGCAGCGAGATACGGAGTAACCTCGGTTTTTACAGCACCCAACAAGCTGTCAAAGTTGTGTCCACGACTTCGGAACATGGTGGAGTCCGGCACTACGCAGAGTAAGAACAGCTGCCAGATGAAACACAGCCAACAATACCGGTCTTGCAGAACAGCAGTGGTATACCAGGTTCCGTTCAGCCTTGGCAGATCTTATGTCGGGCAAACTGGAAGGTGTGTAAACACACGGTTGAGGGAGCATGACTCGGCATTACGTAGTTCAGGACGAACACATCTGGTGGATCACTGCAAGTCTTGTGGGTGCGTACCAATTTTTACAGACACAAAGATTCTGTCAACTCACAAGAGAAAAAAAATTCCGCCATATCCACGAAGTGAATGATGATGAGTGAGCGAAGCTCCGGAGGTAAACCTGGTAAACCATGAATCCTCTGTACATTTTGCCCACTCAATTTTATTACATCGCTCCCCCTAGCGTACGTCGCCGCACTAAATCGAACGATTGCCTTCAACCAATGACACGCGCCATATGTGACATCATTCCTATTTTATAAGATCTCGCGTCTTTCATTAACTACAAGTACCGCTTTCTAGTTTATAACATCTTGCATCTTTTCATCATCAGCTACAAGTACCACCATCTAGTAAACACTACAAGAACTAAACGAGAGGTGGCTACATACAGGAGACGGTACCGCCATCTAGTGAACACTGCAAGAACTAAACTAGAGGTGGCTAGATACAGGGGACGGTACCGCCATTTAGTGAACACTGCAAGAACTAAACTAGAGGTGGCTACATACAGGCTACAGGGGACGCACAGCCCACGCCCTAAGGAGCTTCGCCCCTAAAATTAACAGGGAGTTGATTGAAGCATTCCATATTAGAAACATGGGAGATAAATGTGTTGGCCAAGCTTCCGTCACCATGTCCGATAAAGAATTTGACTTTTTGAAAGGCACGTGCAACAATCCGTCTGCACATGCGTGAACTCTTCAATTTTTTGTTTTTTTGTGGTTCTTATCATGACGTAGCGCTGAATAAGCTTTCTTTAGGTTATCTCGTTTGTTCCTGGATCCACCGATGGGGGGGCGTGTGGGCTACGAGAAGATATAAGTACAGTTCGTTGTTCAAAATAAACCAGTTGTGAGTTTGCGCCCGTGTTGTTTGCCTCTTTTCCTAGTGTCCGTGTACGTGCTTGCGCAAAGAAGTCATGAATGACATGTTCCACGCCTAGTGTGTCCAGTATTCCCCACAATTCCTCTTGAACCACGCTATCGTACGCTCCCTTGATATCCAAGAATGCTAGCCACAGGGGCCTGAGTTTCTTTTCTGCTATTTCGATGCACTGCGTCAGTGAGAACAGATTGTCTTCCAACCTCCTGTGTTTCCGAAACCCATTCTGCAGTTCCCCCACAACCCCTCATCTTCTATCCATGCCTGCAGTCTTTCCTTTATAATCTGCATCGCCAGCTTGTAGACCACTGATGTCACTGTTATAGGACGGTAGTTGTTTATGTCAGCTTTGTCCCCCTTTCCTTTATAGATCATGCTCATCCTGCTAAGTTTCCATCCATCAGGAACTTCACCATCGATTATTATTTTGCTCACTGCCTCTCTCAAAGTCTGCTTAGACTTCGGACCTAATGTCTTTATCAGCCTAATTAGAATGCCATCTGGGCCTGTTCATGTACTACTAGGAACCCTTTTCTCAGCCCTTTCCCACTCTCGTTGTGAAAATAGAGCCATTGAACTACTTGATTCGTCCTTGTCTATTGTGGTGCATGAAGTACTTCTTTGTTGAAATTTTTCTGTCACCCTTTTTTTTATATATTCAATTGCTTCGTCCCCTTCTAGCCTGGCACCTTGGGCTGTAGTTATAAAACTCTGCTCTAGGCTTGTCTCATTTCTTAGGGAGTTTAGATGGTTCCAAAATTTCGCAGCTGCCTTTCTATCTTTTTTATATACTTCTGCCAGCCACTGAGCTCCCTTTCTTCTAATCTTTTCATTGATCAGAAGGGATGCAGCCCCTCTACAGCTTAGAAAGGTTTCCCATTTTCTTTCAACATCATCTGTCGGTTCACCCCGCTGCTTAGCATGTCTGTGTTCCCTAGAGGCTTCCTGACGTTTTGCTATGGTTCTCTTAACTTCCTCATCCCACCAACTTTTGGGTTTGTGTCTTCTTTTCCGGGGTGACTTGTTACGCGTCTTAGCAAGCTCTAGCTCAAAGAGTCTAATTAGATTCGTGTATGTACACTGTCTTATTATCCTCCTTGATTACTTTCTCAATTTGTTTAGTGGCTATTTCAATTTGCCGTTCTGATTAAAAATTTTCATGTAGTTGCTCATCTTGTCTCCTTCCCACTTTCACTGCTCTTCCAAAACTTAGCTTGATACGTTTGTGATCACTACCAAGACTTCTGGAGCCACCTTCATCTATGTGCATTCCCGTGAGCTTATCATACATCCTATGTGACATCAGTGCATAATCTATCGTCGACTGCAGCTTTCCTAGCTCCCATGTTATTTGCCCTTCACACTTCTCGGTACTGTTGCAAATGATCAAATCAAGCCTTTCACACATATCCATGATCATTTTGCCTGTCGGGTCGGTATACCCATGTATATCTTCTATGTGCGCATTCATGTCTCCTAGTATAATTATCTCGCACTCTCTTCCTAACTCCTGAATGTTCTTTGATATACACTCTACCATTGCCTGGTTTTTCTATCTGGCCTTTGCTCTCGTCCACAAGTACACGAAACCAATGAGTGTCATTTGACCTGCCACTTTCCCTTTTAGACATAAATGTTCCTTGCACTCCTGCTTGACCCTTTGCCAGTCTGTGCTTTCATGAATGAATGCCCCAATACCACCCCCCTTTCTGCTGCCTTCTGTTCTATTACAATATTCCCACGCGTAGTCCGGATTGTTCGGAGGTTGTTCCATGTCCATGAGATGTGTTTCTACAAAACCGTATACCATCGGCCTCTCTTTTCTTAGCTGTTCTTCTATCTCTTCCCACTTCAGCCTGTTCCTACCACCCTGCATGTTAATATACCCATGTCTGAATGGGCTCGGTGCTCGTGGCTACGTCTATTTATGCCCCGGACTCTATTTATCTTAGACATTGGTGCCACTTTGGAATCGTATCTGTCCATAACACCTGTCGAAGAGTCTCCCTGGTTGTTTTCCTCGTTACTAGCTATCCTGCACCCCAAAGGGCTCGCTTGCCCCCCAAAAAAGCTACTGCGCGTCCTGCAAGTCGCCAACCCACCTCATGACCTAGCCGCCCATCGAAGTGAATTCTGTCTCGTTGAAAACCACCCCACCTGTGCACCTCTCTGTTTATTTCCACCACCTCAAACCTTTTCTCTCGACTCATCCGCCATATCTCTTGGTTTGCGTTGACAACCACTCTTTGTAGGTTGCTATCATGCACCGGTACCTCCGGTATCGTGCATATCACTACCTGTACCTTAGGAAAAGTGGCGCGCATGTCATCGACTCCTTTCGCCAGTGTGGCTTCTAGTCCTGCTGTATCTTCATTTAAGACATCACTTAAACCACCTGAAATTATCACGAGGTTTCGTCTATCAGCTGTAGTTTTGAGTTTTGCGCTCGCTTGCCTCATGACTGCTTCAAGCTTGCGTCCTGGGAACGCCCCTACTGCAACCCCCTTGTCACCTCTTACCCTCTCTTTGACGGCTTCTGTGCATCGATTTCAATTCGAGTCCCCGGCGATTATCACATGCTGTGACTTTTCAGCTGCAGCGTCCTGCACCTGGGGGCTACTTGCACCTGTGACGCCGGCTGCTTTGTCCCCTCCCAGCCCCACCACTACCTCGCTGAAGCTGGGCCTTGCGACAGTTGAACCGGCTAAACCTGTTTTTTCCAAACTTGCTTGCTCTTCCTTCTCCACCGTTCTGGTTGCCGGTTCTCTACTGTTCTCTCTTTAGGCCGCTTCTTTGTTCAGCTTCACTAGTGCTTCCTCGGTAGACTTCAGTCTTTCTCTCATTGCCCTTGTTTTCTCTTGCTCTGTCGCCAACGCAGTCTCGAGCTCATCGATTCTCACCAGCAGTTCACTTTGGGCAACCATCATTTTCTCCATTTTTTCCTCGACCTCACATTGCCTACACTTCGCGTCGGCCTCTTCTCCATGCGCTTCTACGCTTGGGTCCACTTTCAAACCCACTCCACATCCTGAACACTTTACAGTCTTTTTAGCCATGTCTTTCTGACACCAATTGTCTCTATACTCGATAATTACTAAACTCGAGCCGTGCACTACGAAAAAAAAGAAAGTCTAAGCTCTGCTACAAAAATTTGCGTGTTAAATGTACGCGCAACTCCCCCACGGGGTGGCAAAAGAAAAAAAAACAACGAAAAAAATTCAAACACACACACCCGCACTAACTAATAAATACCTGGTGACTGGCCCCCGAAAAAGCCGCACCATAAAATAAGTGCTACGAAGATTTCAACCGCTGCCTTATAATTATAAAGATAAGCTCAAAACATGCAAAAACACTTATCTGCGCAGTTGATCCGGAGCGCTCGAAAAACACGTCCATCCACCGTGACAGCCCGAACGCCAGGTTATGGCGTTCGGGCTGTCACCACACGATTATGAGAGACGCCGTAGTGGAGGGCTCCGGAAATTTCGACCACCGGGGGTTCTTTAACGTGCACCCAAATCTGAGCACACGGGCCTACGACATTTCCGCCTCCATCGGAAATGCAGCCGCCGCAGCCGGGATTTGAGCCCACGACCTGCGGGTCACCAGCCGAGTACCTTAGCCACTAGACCACCGTGGCGGGGCTGAACACTTTCAAGGGTATCTATATTGATTTCTGACAAAACTGCTCTACGTCACGATAGAGGATGCAACGCAGTACGTGCAAAAAAATACCTTGAAATCACGCGACAGTACAATTTAAGGCGCTGCTAAAACATTAAAACTCACCACTATGCCTTAATTCCACTGTTTCTGCGAAGAGAAACAGCTTTTAAACCTAACAGGCACAATTACCTCATCGTTTTCGCATCCATACTCGGTAATTCTCAGTTTCTAAGTTCTAAACAGGACACTTAAACATATTTTTTTTTCTTTTTTTATTTGTGGCACACCAGTAACTAACAAGAATTGATTAGCACACGCATAAGCCATTGAGGTTCCTCGAGGTCTCAAAAATGAGAGCGTACAAAAATAAAGAAATTTGAACTTTTTTCCACCCAAACGAAAATGCTCTATATTGTACTTTATGTTATATATGTTCAGCGCTCGTCACCGCCATTTATTTTTGTTTGCTTCTCTGTCACTATTGCAAAACCGTTCCCTGGCGAGTTGGTTTCCCAATCGGACAGATTTTCGTCCCGCTTGCTTTTACTTTCTTTCCTCCAATACGGAAGCGGATTCTTTGCGTACGTGTGTGTGTGCGTGTAGGCTTCCTCGCCCTGGCTGCGTCTTCGCAACACTGTGGTTCATCCATCAGCCAAGAAAGGTCGCGGGATGAGAGGAGGAGAAAGAGAGGTACGAACAAATCTTTCGCGTTGGGCAACCACGCTTCCCGTTCAGCCGCTTAGCATCGTTAGCCCCACCCCCAACACCATCCTCCTACACCCGTACACTCGGTTGCTTCATGGCCAACACTGTACCAATCGCGCCTTGCTTTTGTTGTGGTTGAAACGCTTAGTCGACAGTGTTGAAGGAGTTTCAACCTCAGATCGAGCTCCTCTCCATAAGTAGCAGTCTTACTGAATTGATATAAATCTCGAAAAATTCGCCAGGCGTTATTGTAGGGCTAAAAATGTCGCCGAATTTTAAAATTCTGTCGAAACATATTTACTGGAGCTTTCGAAGTTACTTTGCAGTGCCAAGTGATGTGTGATTTCGTGCTCATTTGTACCAATTTTGGAAAACGTCAGTGAATTTTGCAGCGAAAGCTGGATATGGCAAGGAGAAACGAAAATCCATCCAGCAGTGGTGTCATGAGCGGTCTTCATTGGCTGTCTTATCAGCTACGTCATTCTTGCGTCGAACCCAAGCACGCGCCATTGGCTGCCTTGCGAGTGATGTCATCTATCTCGCCACAGCCGTGTCACCGAGCGCGCGCATTAGATTTTCCTGAGACTGATGCGCGGGGACCCCACGTTCCAGCATTCGCTGGTTAACCATTTGTACTGGATGCTTGGGTGAACATTTTTTTTTATTTGGTCTGAACAGTACTTTAGTGAATATAATTTCTTTGCAAAGTGCCACGTGTTCAAAGCCCCTTGATTACTGCAGTGTAGGTGTCCTATAGCGGATAATTGCACCAATTAGAGAAATGTTTTGGGGTGCAAAAACAGTAGTCACGTATATTTTTGAAACTACGTTAAACAACCGAGCGCCGCCAAGTCGCTCTTAACAAACAAAAACAAAATAAACTAAAAAAATTGGCCCCATATCTGCATGTTTCACTGCAAATGTCGTTGAAAGATTGATTGATTGATTTGTGGGGTTTAACGTCCCAAAACCACCATATCATTATGAGAGATGCCGTAGTGGAGGGCTCCGGAAATTTCGAGCACTTGAGGTTCTTTAACGTGCACCCAAGGCTGAGCACACGGGCCTACGACATTTCCGCCTCCATCGTGTCGTCGAAAGACGATACTCTTGCTTGTGGACAGAGTGAACAAAATGGTTATCTGATGTTCTGCGTGAGAAAACGGGTAAATTGTATTCCGGAAAGTGCTGCGTTACAGAGTCTCTATCCGTGCAGCGAAGGCGACTGAGCGCATTGAGGCATGTTAGACGCGAGCGCCATCTGGCAGTTATCGTCGAAAACAAATGCATGCGCGCCCACGGAGAGAGACGCGCGCCTGTCTGGGAGGCGATAAGGTGTAGAACGCAAAGTGACGGGCAGCTGCCACCACCGGGTCGTCTTAGGAAAGCGTCGGAAACACTTACATTTTTCAGCATCGTGTTGCAGTGTCAGCGCAGCGTGATAAACACTACACTTGTGTGTGCCTTCTCTAGTGTAAAAGCACACATACAAAACATTGACGTGTTGTTATGGTGCCTCGTATAGGCGCGATAATTGCTTTTCTTAACTAACAATCGCACAAGTATGAACGCTGAAGCTTGAGCAATATTGGTGGGTGCGGCATATGGGGTTGGTCGTTTGAGGCACCGTTTTGTGCCGTTTGGGGTATCGTTACCGCGGACAAACAGACAACTGTACAGACAGACCAAAAGTTTGGCGTCGAAGGTCCCCAAGAAGGACTATCGTTTTTTTAAAGAATGAAGGCAAGCCGGAAGAAAGTGCACGCTGCTCCCACGCAATGACGTTTCTAAATCTCGCAGCAGATGGCGCTACTACTCACGCAGTGACACCAGAGGAGCTCCGCAGGCTTCGCGCCACCGTTTCGCGTAGGGCTATTTTTGACCACACCGATCTTGCCGTGGGATGGTTTCCTTTTTATGCAGCGACGAAAAAGCTATCCCATATCGGCATGCGGCAGCCTTAATGCGAAGGGCGCGTTTTCGTTCACATCATTTCCTTTTTTTCTTTTTTTTTGCTACTCTTCCTTTCGGAAGAAAGACAGTGGATCGAAAAGTAGGCGGACAATAAAGTAAATTACTTCTCTACGGGCGCAGGAAAGGGATCCAGTCACGTACACACACACACTCACACACACACACGCACACACACACACACACACACACACACACACACACACACACACACACACACACAGTTGTTGTTTCTTGTCTCCTTCTTTGTCCGGTCTTCGCATTGGAAACATCGGGCTGTCAGCTGCACGGCTGCCCGGCGACTTTCGCAACACGGTCTTCCACATATTTCAGTCTTCTGCGCGGCGTACACAGAATTGAAGCAGTCGGCTACGCGAGTTGGCACTGGCTTCGAACTCGCAACTGTTTACGCATCCCTCACCTTATTTTACAACAGCTACTATAAATCTTAACAACGGTTTTCCGAAAAGAAATATGAGCCGTGCATAGACCATCGAATACGCTGACACCTATACCTCCCTGCCTTCCTTTTTTTCTCGTTTCTCTTGACACTTATAAGCTTAAAGAACACATACATTTACGTTAACACACGTAGATTTATGTCGCTAACACAGCGCGAGATACAAAATGTAACGTACTACAATTCATTTACACTAGATTAAACTGTGAAAAAATAATTTACGAAGACTGTGACAATAGTTCGTTGCGCATGTTACTATAAAGCCAGAGAGTAGAAATGTGAGTGAAGTTTTCTCTTGTTGCAGGCGATTGTGCTTTCGTGTGTATCAAGCGTTGTGGGAACGTTGTAGGCCAAGGGTTGGCATCCATGTGTAGTGCACGAACCCGGTACGAACCGAATATCTGTATTTCTTGTGGGAATTGTAAAGAGACGACGTTATAGGCATGACAGTAATGTAATAAAGTTTGAGATCTTCCTATTCGAGAAATAAAGTGCGTACAATATGCGATATGTGTAAAGGTTGTCAGATATTGATTTTTTCAAAGCTCCACGCATAGTTTTGAATGGTTCAAATTTTCTAATCTGGCGGACTTTTTTTTCGCATAGTAATGACTTTCTTTACGTTTTATTTGCAGTTTGTTACGTATGCAAGGCTCCACTACATCAGAGGCGAACTAAATTGCTCACTTTTATCTGAAGTTTGACCTTGATTGGCAAAATGTTACGGCAACGAGACATTACTCCCGTTACTGGAAACAACACTTTGCAAACGAAATATACATCTGTATCGCAGCCTAGGTTAAGTAGAATTAACTCCAAGTATCTTCTAGGTATCAACAATAGCTAACGTCGCTGATTCAAGAAATATAATGATTGATGGGCAGTAAACTTTAATCTTGGCACGGAAAGTAATGGCTTTTGTTTTATATAGATTTTTTTAAGGTCGTTCATTCTTTACCGTGATAAATCCTTGAAAGTATATCATTTGCATTGCTTACAATGTCATCTAAGTTAACGCCCTCAAGGATTATTGTGGAATCGTCCGCATATATGACACAATTAACTGCTGTGTCCAGCTGAACAGTACCATTATCGCAAACAATGAACATCAGCGAAACAAGTATACTGCCTTGCGGCACGCCACGAGTGAGGAGCAAAAATTACGAGCTATTTTAATTATTGTAAACACTTTGCCGTCTATCGCTAAGATAAAATTGAATTAAAATTTGCCTACTCCACGAATGCCGTTTGATTCTAGTTTGTTTAACAATGTATTATGATGAAGCGAGTCTAAAGCCTTACTAAAATTCAGAAAGATGCTAAGCGCGAACTTATTTTGTTCAAAGTTACGAAGTATAGCTGCCTGTAACGTCCACAATGCAGTCTCAGTAGACTTGCCGCTTGCAAAGCCGAATTCTGTTAACATTGTGCTTTAAAGAATTTTATTACGCGGACATCAATATTTATTTATATCCGCATCGAGCTTCAAGCCATCAAGGAATATTTCTTGTTAGCTACAACACCACGTTCAAGAACTAAGTTACACACACACACAGAACTACACACACTATATATATATATATATATATATATATATATATATATATATATATATATATATATATATATATATATATATATATATATATATATATATATATACTTCGGTTGCCGCAAGGTTATAAATATGAAAGTAGATGCGCTTTCACATAACAACTGTTTATTGTGCCGACGTTTCGACGTGAACCCCGTCTTTTTCAAGGCATAATACTATTTACACATGTTCCGTGTCTTCTTATAGCCTGTCGAGACAGGAGGGAAGGGGTCAAAAGAGAGAGAGAGAGAGGAAAAAATAAGAAACAGCTAAACGGGAGCACAAACATTAAATAAAATATAGAAAATCTAGGAGAAGAAGCAAGACCAACACGGCATAATTAGAAAGCGGCAGCATTTCAACAGAGTAGGGCAGAGGTAGATGAGCAATGTCATGATTGTCAACAATACCTCCCCCGCACCCACTCTTCCCCAAGTGGGCAAGGAGCCGCCGTTCTTGTATTTCACCTTTCCGTGTAGTCCGCTGGCGGCTCGTTCCTCTTTGAAGTGTATGACAAGTTAATGGGGAGGGCTTAAGCGCTTTGAGTGCGTGCTGGTGGCGTCGGGAGGAACGAAAAAGCCAGTGATTGAGGCACCGCCATCGATAATCATTATATGCATTGGCTCCTTGTCAGTGAAGGAACAGAATGTGCGTTAAAAATTAAAGAAGGAAAAAAAATAGGGGGGGGGGGGGAGACTGTACGACATCCGGGACAGTCACCACACAGTTGCGGCTCACTGGGAAGACATGCGCGCATGTATGAAAAAGTTAACAAAACCAACTAGCTGTCAGCTCTTTGTCAGTGAAGGAACAGAATGTGCGTTAAAATTTAAGAAGAAAAAAAAAACAGGGGGGGGGGGGGGGGGGGACCGTACGACATCCGGGACCACTTACCTGTGCGTTCCGGCTGTGCTTGATGAGGCAAATCATTTCTATGTTGTCAGATGCATAGGCCAAAAGCTTTGTTAGCGGGTAATATTATTGTCGTAATGAAACCGGACTGATTAAAGAGATGCATTTGCGTCTTTTAGCGGTCGTAACGCAGAGTGCCTGGGTGTTCATTTATTCCGTATTTTATCGTGTTAAATTTGTAGATAAAATAAGATTCCCATTGTTCCCGTTCTCTGATTGTTCGAAAGTTGTTTTCTAGTAGTGTAACCCTGATGTCATCAAAGCTGTGGTCTTTTAATGTGCAGTGTTTTGAAAGTGGAAGGCCTGGCAGAGATCGTACATGTGCCCGATGGTTGTTGAATCTAATTCTAAACGGAGTGTCTGTCTGGCCCACGTATTGCTTGTTACATACCCCACATTCCAGGAGGTATATGACGTTGTCTGAGTCACAGTCTAATGCACCTCTTATCCTGTGCTTAAAATCCGAGTGGGTGCTTTTCGCCACTGTCGTTGTCTGCATGTGTTTGCATACCTTGCATCTGCTTTTTCCGCAAGGGTGACACCCAATTTGAGGTTTCACACCTATCTTTGAATTTATTAAATGATCCTTTATATTTTTTTGGCCTTCTGTATACAACACAAGGAGGAGAAGTGAAAATTTTGGATAGTCGCACGCTCTGTTCCAATATGTTAAAGTGTTTTCTTAGGACCTTGTTTATGTTCGGTGGGTTGCTCGTGAAAGTTAATAGCAAGTTTTTGTTGCGGTGTTGGTCAGCGTTTCTCTGGTGGTTGAGAAGAATCTGGCGGTCCAGATTTTCAGCTTTTTCGATGGCGTCATTGATGATAGCTGGCGGGTATTCTTGATTAAGGAGTACTTCGCGCATATGTGTGCTGTTTTTGTGGAAGCCCTCGGTGCGGGAGCAGATTCGTCGGATTCTGTGTGCTTGGGAATAGGGAATGCTGGTCTTGCAATGTCGAGGGTGGCAGCTTTTGAAGTGCAGGTATTGTTGCCTGTCCGTAGGTTTTCTGTATACGTTAGTTACCAACGCACCATCGTCAACTCGAATGAGTACATCAAGAAAGTTTATTTTAGTGTTAGAGTAGGTGTGTGTAAAAAAAATGCTGGGGTGTACATGGTTGAATGCCCGTATGAAGTTGAGGAGCTCGTTTTCCGAATGTGTCCAAATTATGAATATATCATCTAGGTACCGTTTATAGAGTAATGGTTTGATATTACAAGATGAAAGAAACTTGGACTCTATGTGGTGCATGAATATGTTAGCGTAGTTTGGGGCCATTCTTGTACCCATTGCCGTACCGCTGATTTGAAGATAGTACTGGTTGTTAAATTCAAAGCTGTTCAAATCGAGTACAAGTCTTGTGAAGATTTCAATTACTTTTTTGCTTGGATAAGCGACAGGGCTGTGTGTGCCATACGATTCAACAAGCGCCCTTACACCATCGTCATGTGGGATATTTGTGTAGAGTGAGCTAACATCCAATGTTACGAGAAATGCACCGTCTGGAATTTTCACGTCTGCTATTTCCCGAAGGAAGTGGTTTGTGTCACGCAAGAAGGACTCATGTGTGGGTGGTATGTCTTTGATTAAAGAATCAATATAACTGGAAATGGGTTCCGTTAACGTTCCCGTGCCTGATATAATGGGTCTGGCAGGGTTATTCTCTTTATGAATCTTCGGCAGCATGTAAAAACGACCAGGCGCCGAATGTACCGTAATAAGTGCCTTTTTAAGCTTTGAATTAATGGCGCCTTCACGTGTGAGATCCTCTAGGGTTGTTACAATTATCTTTTTGTGCTCCGTGGTAGGGTCAAAGTCGAGGTAATTGTAGAATTTTTTGTTATTTAGTTGTCGCTTGCCTTCCTCAATGTAGTCCGATCTATTCAAAACAACAATCGCGCCTCCTTTGTCTGCTGCTTTAATGACGAGATCTTCGCAGTTGCTCAACGTGAGTAGTGCCTCTTTTTCTCTTTTTGATATGTTATTCATGCTTGGTTTGTGCACCTTGTACGCATGTATAACATCTTTTTGAACCGCGTCTCTATAGAGATCCAGATGTCGATCTCTGTTGGCGTCTGGGGTCCATTGCCGTCCGATTACCCCACGAAAAAGTGCGTTATTTTTTTCGGGTTTATCAAAGAAATATTCCTCCAATCGTAAATTTCGTGCGAAGTTGTCTAGGTCTTTTAGGAGCGTGAATTCATCATACCTTCCGTTGCCAGGGCAGAATGTAAGTCCGCGCGATAGTATACTCAATTCTTCTTTGCTAAGTTCTTTGTCGGAAAGGTTAATAACGTTTGGCTCTTGGGGGTGTGGTGGCCAATTTTTTTGAACGTGAGATGATTTGGTATTTTTTCTGTAAGCAGCAGTGGGTATAGCTTGTGACACATTGTCCCGCGCAAATTTCTTCCTCTTAAGTTTTTCAATTTCCTCCGTTTTTTTTTTTGTGCTCAAATACGTCTAGTTCTTTAGCTTCCCACTCCGAAAGAGAAAAGTTATTTTTTAAATACCGCTCCTCGTCTGTCAGTGCGTTTAGAGTCTTTCTACAGTGTTCGATGGTGACCTTCGTTAGCTCCTGTGTGGCGTGATCGAGAATTTCGTTCCACCGTTTCATTTCCCCTTCGGCAAAGTTATGCATCGATGGTGTTAGCGACAAGCGCAGCCTCTTCGGAGCCTAAGGGGCTTACTTCAAAAGTAACGATCATTTGTAATTCACTCATGCTTGCGCGTTCGCGTAAGCATGGTCCACGCTTGAATTTCTTGATAATAAAAGTAAATTGTACTTCCATGTTGGGTTTCTAACTTACGTTAAACAGTTAGAGAAAACATTCCTTCTAAAAGAAAAAGCCTACAGTTGTATATAATAACAACGCATTGACCTTCTTTCACGAACGAAGATAGAGTCTTGATACCTTAAAATTTAAAGGTAAAAAAAAAACATGGTGGATGACAGGCGAGCCGGCAACGTAAGAAGCAAGCTTTACCCGAGCAACTCGATGCTGCTCCACACCTACAGCTCCACACCTACAGTCTGATGAGTGTAATACTTGAGGAACGGGGAAGTGGCAGTCAAAATTTACGGAAGTGCTTGGAATGAACGCGCCACGACCACGTTGTACGTGCTAGTGGATGACAGAAAAAGGAGGTTAGGGAGCTGACAGATAGAACGTTAGGGAGTGATAAAGGGAGTGACTTGGTCAGGTTAACTTTTCCCAGGCTGCCACACACTAAAGACGCCCAGGTGCCTGTGTAGAACGCCTTCATTCACGTTGGGCTTCGGCAGCGGCGATCGTATCAGGGTAAGAGGGGCGGCAGCTAGGAACGTGAGGCATTTAGGGGTGGAGACATACTGCATCCCTAACGTATACATCCCAGTATGATCTTCGGGATCGTCGTACGAGATCTCGAAATGTCATCCATTCCCCTAAATGGGTGCCAACACAGCAAAAAATGAGGAAATAGGGATACGGGATGAGTTACGGCTACACTGCGTCTGTTCCTTTCGGGCTCAAGGGAGCGAGCTGGCGGGGTAGAAAAGGGAAGAGAAAAAAATGGGGAACCTTTCTGTGCGTCGACCGAACAGCCGAGTGTTCGCTGAGGGCCAGTGGGTCGCCGAAATGCCACGGGGTCGCCTATGCGGACCGGCTATCGATCCGTCCCCAAAGCAGTGCTGCGGCGTGGGGTCAAGGTTGGCATCATGGCGCATGCGCAGCTCTCCCTACCAGCCCCGTCTCGGGGCATGCGCAGTAACGTTCGACGTCATTTCCCTTCTACACTCTTCCCGCGCCTATGCGCGTCCGGGACGGCAGCTTCAATATACGAGGGAAAAAGGCAAAGGAGCAGGCATCTCTCCCTAACGGAAGGTTGTGTTCGGTTTGGTTTGTTGGGTGCGCGAGCGTTCCCTTTCCCATCTCCCCTCTCCCCATTTCTCTAGTGCGCTTCTTTCCGCCGGCAGTGCGGGTACCGAGTGTGATGGCTTGTTTTGGAGTTTGTGATACAGTTTTGCGCAACGCCGCTTGCCGCGCCGAGGATTAACGACATTCCTCTTTCTTTGGTGCCTCCTTTTCACCCCTTTCTCCTATTTGTCTCCCGTTTTTCGTTGGTTCCAACACTTTCTTACCTTCCCTACGGCGTCTCGTTCGCGATGCCAGTAGGCTCCTCGGAACTCTTCATTATCACTCAGTTGTTACACGAACGGGAAAGAAACCGCCGGTGAAAATTCAAGTCGACATCGCCATCTTCGTTTCCCGAAGTACCCTTTTTATTCCCTTTACGCTAGGAAAAAAATACGAAGCCTGCGGAATAAGCCAGAAAAAAAAACTGACTATACACAAAAGAAAGTCTGTTCTCTTCCCCCCCCCAATATCACTCTTGATAGCCGTCCGCCACATTGTGTTGGTAAGCGGTCATGACTGTATTGTTCCGTTCCCATGCCTCCCCTCTACCATCGTCCTTCTCTCCGTCACTTCTCTCTCTCTCTTTCTCTTCACACGTGCCCCTCTTTTCCGGGTCTTGATCCGCTTCCCTGTCGCTACAACGTTGCGTCAGACGCACCCGCGCACCGTTCCTTATAAGGCTAGTGATGGTTGATGCTAACGCAGTGAAACACTTCGCTCGATAGCTCGATACAGCGGCGCTCATCATTTTCAGTGGGATTTATGCTCCGCCCGTTCAATCTTGCTTTCTTCGCGTTGCGACGAGCCCCATCTGCACGATGGAGATTCGCTGTTCCTGTTACTATGGGGTTTACATCGCGGGATTCTCTTTACCTGTCTTCTTGTCTTCTTTTTTCCTTTTTGATCTTGCCACTTAGTATCCTGCGGCGTTGGGGCCCTTTCTCGACAGCCTTGTTTTGTTTTTGTTTTTGTTAGCTAGGGCTAGGTAAAATCAAACACTGGCCTGGGAATTAGAATGGAAAAGAGAAAGGCGGAAGACAGAGAGGTTAACCGAAAAAGCGCCTGATTGGCTAGCTTACGCGGGCAAATTAGGAAAATAGGAACGAAAATACCAATGCCAGGAAGATATGGGGCCGCTCGGCGTCATATATTGCGAACCGTTCTCCATGATTAAAGTATCGTAAGATACACAAATGGCAACTTCAACCAAAACCGCATGCCAACATATATACTGAAGAAGTTTTTCCAATGGTCTAAACGTACTTGGGAATAGAAGAGACACAACTTAGCGGTTGCCTTAACTTTAGAAAGTTATTTAAATAAAATTATTATAAACTTAAATAAAATTAAGGCAAGCGCTATGTTGTGTCTCTTCTTTATATATATATATATATATATATATATATATATATAAGGAGAAGGAGTGAGACAACTTCTTCGACGCGCTGTCACTTTCATGTCATTTTGCATACACACAGCACTTGCTCAATAGCGTAAAAAATGGCAGTCAGTTTTAAGCAGCATGCACTGGGACACAACACGTATATGTTTGTAATGTATGATGCATGTAATGTCATTAAACGCGATGGTTTTTATGCTTTACCTCACGACTATCCGCATGAATACAATTATGTGGATAATGGCCTCCTCAACAGTAAATATTTTATCATTGAATGAAATTTTAATCACTAAAGAGAGCTCACAAAGAAGTCGTTTTTTTTTTATTTAAAGCAGTCCTTGAGGAACCAAAGGTATTTTGAGCACTTCTATCTACTTATTTTAGCTTCCCTCTGAGCTTTAGTCCACTGCTTTATTCGTCGCCGCTTTGCAAGCTGCCCCCGTCGCTCCAAGTTGTCATAAGAAAGGCTAATCAAATTCCTCGAAAGTTAAAGTGGAAACCTTTCTTGGCGCTTTCAGTACGGCAAAAAATAAATATTTAGAAAGATTAGTCACAATCATGTGTTCACAGCAAGTTCGACAGAGCAGCGGTGATGGTAATTCTTTTTGATGAAAGAAAACGATTTTGCCGAAGCAGCAAATGCTTTGACCGGTCTATAAAGAGTGCGTTCGTTCCCATCTATAACTGCATCGGCCTGTTGCGGTAGAATAGAAACATGAACAAGTGGCGTAATTAATAGGCCACCTGTTCATCGTTAGCCTGCTCTGCAGTGCTACTGCACAGGGCGCAAAGCGTGGCAAAAGCCTTCAGGGAAAATTGTCACCGCTAAAATGTTGATAAAATATCACTACAACGTACCTTTGCCTCGTAATACTTTCTTTTTTCTCGTAACAATATAATTGAGTGATTACTAGTGGTGAAGGAAAATTTAGCCTTAGTTGTTGTTTTCTTCAGCGTGCAGCCGACTGTGACCACTAGCTGGCGAAAGTGGGGGGCTCAACCCCGCCTCCTTCTTTTCTCAGTAAGGGCGTATCAGTAGGGGTACGCATCAGGTATCATCAGGTATCACAGGTATCATCAACAGGTATCATCTGGTATCATCAGGTATCATCAGGTATCAACAGGTATCAGGTATCAGGTATCATCAGGTATCATCAGTTATCAACAGGTATCATCAGGTATCAGGTATCAGGTAGGCGTATCAGGCAGGAGGGGGCAAGGGGGGCTTGCACCTCCCTTGCCCCCCCCCCCGGCCTGATACGCCTATGCATGCGTTGTAAACTGCGTACGTGCATCAGAAACTACATCAATCACTCGTAAATAACACTTCTTCACGTTTTACTATAGAGACACGAAGTTAAGCTGTATTTTATGGGTGCCGTTTCTGGAATACAAAGAAAGCTGTTCCTGCCGGCCGAAAGTCTAAGAATCGAGAAAATGGAGGCACGATGGCGACGCCACCATGGCGCTTACGTGCCGGCACACGTGATGTCTCGGAATCAAATTCTGTCTGCTCAGAGCGAGACATGTCTTAGTCACTGCAGGTATACTCTGTCGTTCTGAAGACATAACGCATTTCGGAGCAGAAGAGAAGTGTTTGTTTGTTTGTTTCCCTGGGAGGCTGGCTCATAAAGAGAAGTGTAAATTAAACAGGTCGTTTTCTTTGTTGGACGCAATAATGATGATAACTGAAAATGATTCTAAAAGAAGTATAGGTGATGGCATCGGGATGTTGTGATATTCTTATTGGGATGTTATCATTAGGTATAGGGGATGTTATCTTACTCATTGTCTGTTAGTTTTCATTACGTACGGTGTAGGCATTCACGTGAGGCGTACACCGCCTGAAACAATGAAATACTTGTGTAGCACGCAGACTTACCAAACCCACCATTATGGGACAAAATTCGCTAAAGACAACATCGGATTTTATTTTCTCAGCTACTATATCCGACTACTACCATGCTCGCAATACTGGTGATAGCGATAATATTCACAGAGGCAAATTTAAAAAGAAAAGGTTATGCTGACACTGAGCCTCGCTGGTACTTGAACAGCACGATGTGGTTTATCGCATTCTTCTGCAATTTTTCACGTTTTATCAAAGGAACATTATTATTGTTTCTATCTAATTTCTCTTTATTTTTATTTTTAGCAAGCGTTGTAAAAAATGATCTATTATGAGGTACAGTGTGGTCAATCCCCCATGTGGGTATGAGCCAAGATCTCCTAGGAGACAAGGCAAGACAAGACAAGACTTGAACAGCGAAACTGGACAATTCCGAAAACTAATCTGGTCGTTTCGATGATTGTTTCTGGGCCAACGCGAGATGAAGAAGGTCGCTTTTAGATTTGGCAGCTTCTAGGTCATTGTTAAGCTTTCACTAGGTGAATCTAAGTGCGGAGAGATTGCGGTTAAACCGTGGACAGTCGTGGACATGACACTGATGTCCCCACTTCAGAGACAGAAACTCGCTCTGAAAACAAGCTTTCGCACTTCTCATATATCAACGGCCACTTCAGCGTTGGCTTGAGCCTTCCATTGCTTCGGGGTCTTTTCGCAGCCGCAGTTGCCTCTGTCGTTTCACTAATCTCACGGAAAACATTGTGTGGCAATGAAGGGAAGGCTACGGAACTAAAGTGGGCGTGTGCCGTCACTCTAAGATATGGTCCGACATATGTGTCGATGTTTTCCACGCGAAAGTTTTGAACAACATTGCCTTATTTTCTACCGGATGCTGCCTGTAAAGAGACGCTGAACGAACCAAGAAGATAGAATTTTCGGTTTTGCTTTATAAAGTGTAATTTCGTGTTTTGCACGTCTGAAGACGTCGCACGTTTTAGGTGCACCTCATAGTCAAAGTGGCGTCTTCTCCTTTTGGGTGAGCGCGCGTCACCCTCCAGCTATTTCGATGGCTCGCCGAACGAGCTTGCGTCGAGTTTCATTTGCAAATGGCTGCGTAAGCAGACGTGTCAAGTTATATGCTGCGGCATTGTTCCAACACGGCCGTTAATCGAAAAGCGAGTCTAGCCGGACTATTTCGGGGATGTGCAAAAGCTCCGCCCCCGTAGCTTTCCCTCCATTGCCACAGAAAGTTATCCCCGAGCATGGTATCTTCTAGGTTTTCGTACTCGGCTTGCCACTGTTCGTTGGGCTCACTTTTGCCTTCTTTAGGTGTAGTGGACAAGTGGTGCGTAGTGGTGAGACCTACCGGATTTCTGTGGCACCCACCATGGAGTTTCCTAAAATTAACTAGAGGGTACTCTGGCGCTGCGATCGTTCAGCGACCATGGGAATGATGGGTAGTAAAAACATAAGCCTAGTCTTCATACTTGCGGGTGGCGAATCGAACTTGTGGCTTCGTTTATTGCTATGTTTCGGTTTTGTTTTGAGAGAAATTATCAACCTTTTAGAACTTCGTGACCTGATTTGGAAAGGTAGGTCTAAAAGAATAAGATGGCGAAGCGCAACCACTGAACGTTTGCTAATATTTGTTTCGTAAGAAAACAGCTCCAAGCCACACTAACACACACGGAACCAAAAGCAGGCCGGAAGTACGAATATTAGACAAATGTGTGTACCACCCATCATTCCCATGCTCGCTGAAGCGCCGTGCGTTGCAGCTCCCATAGACACTAGCGCCGGAGTTCCCTCTAGTGCATATAAGGAAACTCTATGGCACCCACCCGTTCATTATAATGACATCTTTCTGATAGGCCACGCAAATCACAGCTAGCTTAAATGGCTTCGCCATTGAAATAATCATCTGAGGGGTTTAAGGTGTTCAATTCACTGTGTCATTATGAGGCACGGCGTATTGGCGGCATCCGTAAGTTTTGACCGTCTGATGTTCTTTAACGTGCACTTACGTTACACAGTACACGGGCTTCAGGCATTTTGCTTCCATTGACATATGATGGCCGCTGCCGGCATAGAACCCACAGCCTTCAATTCAGCAGTCGAGCACCGTCTTAACTGTACCAGCGTGACGGACAGGAGTCCTAGCAGAGGTAATGCAGTGGCAATGCGTAAACGTTATACGTCTAATTGGCTACGTACCTCCGGTATGCCGTCGTTTCAGAATAGATATGAATTGGGGTGTTTTGGTTGGTGGTCATGGCTAAGCAGAATGCATAGCCCAGAACCATTACAAGCGCAGGACAAGAGAACGCGCCCATCCAGTCGTCTTCTTGTCCTGTGTTCATTTCAGTGCTTCTTACTTTGTTTAGGCTGTGATTGTGAGGGGGTTTGGCAATCCACCTTCAAGTGTGCCTGTTCCCGGGACACCCCTGTACACATTTACTGGTAGACTTGGCTCATAGCAACATTACGTGTATCTACAAATAGTTCTATACATATACTTCCTCGAAACTTCGCATGTAACCTTCGAGCAGACATTCTGCAATTGCTGCGACAGCTTGAGCAACGCCTTCATCGCGTTGCGACGTACGCCAGACCGAAGAATGCAACAAAATATTTCGGACACCCCACTGGTGCCCTCAGAACTCCAGGGGCTCAGCTTGGCCCCGCTCGATATCGATCAACGTCAACTCGCATGCGTCGATCGCCTAGATTTATTATTGGTTATAGTTGTAGGCGTAGCGACGCCCGCCCGCAGAGACAAACGCGGACCTATCTTTTGTTTACGGGCTTTCCTGTCAGTTGTACCACGCGCTTACCACTCTGGCACATTGAGCCGCCACTCACTGCTCTTCCGAACAGGTGTGGCCCCACTCGAGAGGTATATTTAGCTTTATGCTGTACGCTATAAGATTGAATAGTTGCAGTGGCGCTCGAAGCGATACTACACCCAACAAAAACGTTCGGTGTGTCATTCCATGTGTGGGCGCGTTAGGCATGCGATAATTATATGTTTCCGTACGGAAACCATGGTGGTTTTCTCGGAAACCTATGTGGGTATGACGCACCACGACAAGGACACACACGCACACACACACACACTCACGCGCGCGTGCACACACACACACACGCGCGCACGCCCACACACACACGCACACGCACGCGCACACACACACGCACACACACACACGCACACGCACACACACGCACACACACACACACACACACAAATGAATGATTAAGCCCAACCAACCAACCCGGCAACGTGCCTTAGAAACCTTCCAGTATGTTTTTCAGCATTATTATCAGTGCGTTTGTGTAAGAAACTTACAAAACAAGCACAAATGCGTAATCAATAGAATGACATAAACAAGGTGAAAGTGGACCGTCAAACAATGAAGTAGGGCGATAAATTATTCCTTGAAAGCTCAAGAATGATCAGTTAGATCATGACAGGTATCTGATTTGAACAAAAAATGAAGTTCGGAGCTACACTTTCAAACTCGGCGCGAACATTTTGGCACATGATTGTCAGCGGGACGTCATGAACGAACGATGGAGTATTTCAACGGCTCATTTTTTCTTATTGGGCATACGTTTTTTTTTTGTTAGATACACTTTTTTGTTCTGCCATTGGCTCACGTCGGCTCAACGAATTTCGCCTAAACTTGCTACATTAACCCTCGCAGCGACTGAGAGGACAATTCACTTGATCCTCGCTGATCGAAAAATTGCATATACCCTAGCACACACAGTCTAAACATGTGGCATCACCCGAAATTGGCGATGGTGTGACGACGACGCATCGCTACCTGAATTTCCTTCTCGCGTGTTTTCACACTTGCTGAGCGCATTCCCGTGGCAAGAGTTGTTTTAGCGATGAAGCACGTCGGTGTCTCGGCTTGTCGGAGGGTAACGTTGTCGCCACTGTCCATCATAAACGGGCGTGCAGTCACAAAGGTATGACAATTCCCCTACTCGCCCACTGGTCCGTACTATGAATATCATAAGTTTAAGGTTCGCCGTTACTGCGAAACGTGTTTGGCTTAGCAGTGGTGTCAGAATCCTCAATGAAACATACCATGGTGCTCAGGTTCCTTATCTAAACCAGATGCTCAAACGTTGATCTCTGCGGTAAAGTCGTGAACTTGAAACATGACTTCTTGAAACATGTGTGCCCAGTGATAGTACTTTAATCGCCAGTGGTCCACAAGAAAGGAAGAAGGCAACGGTTATTTGAACTAATAGACTTTAGTGTAGCTGGAGCCACCTTCTTATATCCATGCCGAAGGGAACTATAACCGAGCATGTAGCGAAGAAGGAAACCAAGAAGAACCGTATTCCGACACAGTTCATTGGAGACGTCAGTGGAGGTGAAACACTTTTTCCCTGCGTGGCCGGTTTTAGGCTCAGCGCCGCCAGTCGAAGAAATCTCTCTCAAACTAGTGTGGAGCATCCCATCAGTCTGGCCCCCAAGTGAGCAACGACCTGGCACCACCCACTTCGCCTAGGGAGAGGGGGCACTTCAGAAAGTCGCCACTTCGCCCTCCCCTGGTGAACCATACGTGCCGTAGACGACTTTAAACCATGGCTAAACTGTTCGCAGCAGATCTTGCTATTTGGAGAATATGGCCTTTCGTGAAACCCGATATGGTGTCCGGGCACCTCTTTATAGTATCACGTGCTACTTTTTTTTTCTGTTCCTTCCGGATATATGAAGCAGACTTCTCCTTACTGTCGGGTTAATATAACGGAGTGCAATCACTGCAACGCGTCTTCTGCGTTGTGTGGGTAATATAAGCCATGTGCTGGCTGCTTTAAGGGAAAGCCAGTAACAGTGTAGTTATAATGTAATCGAAATCGCGAAATCAAGGGGGAAAAGGCGTACTCGTCTAGCCCGTCGATATCAACGAATTTGCAATGATTATGAAACCGGGCATAACTATTTATAGAAGGTTGCGCCGCATGAAAAGAAAAAAAGGGGTGAGAAAGGGGGCGTCTATTCAACAGCGAATATTTTCATAGCTGAGCGCATTGCTTTACGCGACACCGTGTTAACCTTCGCTTCGCTGCGGAATAGCTCGCCTGTAAAAGCGCTCAATGTGTCCAGCCACAATAAACCGAATAAACAGGGCTGCGTTTTTTTTTTTTTTTTCAGCAGAAATCATCGTTGCGACATAGCTGCTTCGAAAATATGCCCTGCTTGCATTACCCGAGGGACGGCTTCGATTTCGGGTGAGTGCTCTCTTGTAGATGTTTTTTTTTCAGAAGACTGGAGAATGGAAACACGACGCAAAGGCAGCGTCGAGTCGTTCGCAAGAACTTGACGTCAGTCACTTTTCCAGCACTAAAGTAATCCAAATTCTTTTCATGTGATAAGTTCTAAGGTTTCATTTCTTAAACATTTCTATTTTGAAATGAACCTTACGCAATATAAGAGACAGCGTTTTCGCTGGCTATACGATAGCCAGTATGGACAGAGCAATCTGGCTGAAAGCTCTGCCAAAGTCATTCGATGCGCCTGTCCGACAATTCCTTTTCAGTGGTCATGATTTTAAAATCGAAACCCCTACTTGTTCTTTTTTTTCTGGTGCTCCTTTAGGATACCATCATTTTAAAACGATATTGACAGTCGTGCATACGGCAAGCTGGTACAGCTTGTTTAGGAACTCATCGATTATTTTAGGAAAATTTCAGAAAAAAGATGTACCATACGGAAACCGAAACGGGTGCAGATTTCGTTATACGATTACGTCGCAATCAGCTCAACTTTAATAAAGACGCGGTACACATGACGCTGGCGCCAGAATAGAGGAACTGGCAATACTACCCGACGATAGCTATAGTGATGTGCCAGCGTGTTAGAACTTGACAGCGGTAAGTCTGAAACTGAAGGATCTCCGTTCTTTTTTGAACCACGCGAGGCCCCGGACTTTCCCACACACTGGACATGTCAACTATGACGTGAGATGAAGATAATAAAAAAAATGATTAGCAGTTCTGCTTTTTGTACAGTAGCAGCATGGTTATCTGAAGCACTGATTATTGCCTCATCAATTGGTACAGATGTATACAGTGCATACGGATCGAAAGCCGACGATTTGTTGCTAATGTGCGTGCTTTCCTTTCCACCTTCATTCAACTCATCATCATCAACAACTTGAGTACACCCACTGTGGAGCAAGAGCCGCTTCCACCTTCCACACGAATCAACCCGTTCCTGCACTTGCTGCAGTCAAGTAATCCGCAAACTTATCAGTCTCATGTACCTAACTCCTAACCTAACTCCTCATAACCTAACTCTATATAGCTTACCATCGTGCGCTTTCATTCTCTTATAATCCAGTCTGTTACTTTTTAGGCCCGTTGGTTGTGTTGTCTTTGCGCTACACACCCTGCCCATGACCATTTGTTTTCGATTTCAACGAAGATGTCTTCAACATCCGTTTTTCCTTGACCCACTTCATTCTCATTTTGTACCTTAGGATTACTCCTATCATTTTCCTTTTTGCCGGGAGTTCTTTAACACGCATCTATATCTAAGTACATGGTCCTCGAGTACTTTCAGTGCTATCGAAATTGCAGCCACCATGGCTGGGATTCGATCCCGCGACCTTCGAGTCAGTGGTTGTGTCCCATAACCACTAGACCAACGTAGCAGCTGGGTCATGCTATTTCAATGATAGTTTTGTACTGCGAAAATGAACTCTTCCATCTATCAGGCGCTGTTGGTCACAACTCTTAGACGTGGCGTGAGCAGAGGCCACACATTATTGTTTCTGGGGGGGGGGGGGGAACCACTCGACAAGCGGAACAGCAGAAGTGCACGCCTACCGAACGGCGCTTCTGTAGGAAAAACTTTTCATAACACACGTAATCGCTCTTCGCAGACCTGATGTTCAAACCATGACCGCACCGTTGTGATACACCCATTTCTTTGTTTACCACGCATGCAAAACCGATATTTTTTTATAATCGTTGTCAACTGTCGTCGCCTTATTAAGAGCGAAGCTCCTTAGGCCCACACCCCGCCGTCATCGTCAAAACTCCCCGCCATCGAAACTGGAAAGACGAGAGAGGGATGGTAACGCTGTATAGCAAACCATTGTGGCTCCAAGGGAGAACCCTGTACACGCCTGTACTGACATTGGTAGAAATTCCAGGACTTCCTGGTGAAACTCAGCTGAGCTGATTACCGCACCACGCTTAGGTCTCTGTAAGAACGATGATGATTTGCAAATGTTCATTGTGCTTGAGAAAGCTTTGCGAAAGGCATATTTTATTGTGTCAGACGTGCGAGTCATCTGTGTTATTGTCGAAGGCTTTCAAATGTTCGTGGTGGGTGCGCTTTCGAGAAAGACTGACTATTCAGCCCGAATTACCTTTTGGGACTTCAGTCTTCGTCGTGTTTTTTGGGCATTCTTGGACGCTCTACCGAGGTCGTCCACGACACTCAGCATGCGAAGGTCTTTACAGAGATGTGGAGGCAAATGACGGTGGTTGTCACTTCGTTGTAGGTGGACAGGTGACGGCGGTGGTCACTGCGTTTCGTACCGTGAACCGGGGCACGAAACATATATACCGACAGAATGCGGTTGCCCGCTTTCGTGTGATAGCCATGGTTCTTCCCTTGGAGACACAAGATCAATAGATTTTGCAATATCCTGCGATCCTCTCCATCGGCATGTAGCAGCTTAATAATCAATTGATTGTCATCTTTTTGTGATTCGGCTGTGTAAGCATTGACCGCAGTGACACGTTAACCTTAACAGAACTTACTGATATAGCAAGAACGAACGCAAGCATCATAGACAGGTGCCGACTCGACACTTGCACTTCTGCACTGGCCGGTGTCGTGACGTCACAAATTTTCACCCCTACCCTCCAATTTATGGCAATCGCTGATGAGTAAAGGAGAAATACGTTCAGTAATCTAAGGAAACCGTACACTCAGACCGGCGGATAGTCAAAACATTTGCTGCGCCTAAGCAGCCTCAACGGTCAGACCTGGATGAATCACGAGCCGTCACACGCACATAGCGATACCTTAGTTTTGATTATATATTTGAAAAACAATTTTTTCCTTGATTTTCTGTAGCAATCTATAATGGCTTGCGAAACGACGAAGAGCTCTGTGTTCAGTGTCGGTGTGTTTCTGCCAGCTGGTGTCAAAAGCATTATCTCACCGACGCTTTCATCTTAAATTCTCAAATGTCTGTGCTTTCGTGTTCTGCAAGCGCTATAATCAATTGCTGGAGCCAACAACAGCCTACCATCGCCATGTTTCAGACAGCACGCCTTGTACTCGTAGAAGGGCACGATGTTCGAGGTGTCAGAGTACGTACTTGCGCTTCTGGTAGCACCAGGTCCAGGAGGCATGAAAGCACCCTAGGTAGCTCCACCAAAAACAACAGGGACACGTTTGGCGACGCTTTTGTCCAACATTTATTTAAAAACTTATTAAAATGTAACAAGATGTGAAGAAACAGTGCAGACAGTGTGGCTGCCTCGTCTGCAGACGAGCGCCACGGAGCGCGTATCGTCTGGACTAAGTCAAAGTACAAAAGATAAAAGGGACTTCCTGTTGTGTATTATATGCATCTTTTTTTAACACCTTTGGAATCGTAGGACGTGGATATCACTGCGCTTCTTCCCATATCACTCTCATATCTTGCTTCTACTCTTCTCTCTCTCTTTCTTTCTTTTATCTCTGTCATCTTGCGCAAGACACGGGGAGGCGGCGCCAAAAGAACTAGGAACGCGAGACCTGGCGGAAGTGAAGCATACTACAAGTGGAACAGACGATAAGTGATATAGATGACGGAAGTGAAACAGATGGCGAAGCGGCTAGCAGACGAAAAGCGACACTGGCTCACGCCCAATGTTCACATAACCCTCAGCCCTTTTTCAAGGACAACCAATACGTTATTCGAAATACACGTCGTCATATCTTGTGGCATGCGGTAAGCGTGTGAACAGTATGTCACATTTCCCAGCTAGCTATTTCGCCACGGGCTCTGTTCGGCAGCCTACAAGTTTCATAAATTTTACAGCAGCTTCCAATAAACACCCCACGTTTGACACCAACCCGCTGTTTTGTCCTCCGTTCCAATTTCGTCTTGGCACCGTCTCTTACCACTGCGTGCCTGCGCTAAATAAACTCTTTCCAACGCACACACCACCACTGTCATTGCAACACGAGGACGACCTCATCGGCTTGTAGCGCCACCCTACTACTACTGCACGACACGCGCAACAACAGGAGCAGCAGCAGCAACAACAGCGGGAAACCATCGCAAACACAACTGCGTCATCGACCACACCAACCCGACCCTTCGACGCGGCGCCCCACATAACGTACCGGTCCCCGGCTCGCTGATAGGTCTAGCATTCTTCAGCTGGCGTACGAAAATAGCTTTGAAGACGCGAGGTCTCCCTCTTCTTCTAAATGAACAACAAAGTTTTGACAAAGCAAAATAAGAACAACGTCGGCGTGGCCCTCGCTTTTTGAGAACGCTGCGGAGCCATCTTGTCGTCTTCCGCCAGGAGTTGACGTTCTATGCCAACTTTTTCCAAAGCTCTGTCGCATGCTGCCAACCTCGGTGGTTTGGCGGCGCATTATTGCGCGGACGGGCAGGTAGCCGTGTGGCGCTTCATGTCGTAATGTTGAAGGAAGGCCTGGTTGGAACTGTAATCATCGGAGCTCCTTGATCGCGCCAGTTACGGCTGATTCCCAGCGTAAAGTTACTGCGATTTCTTATCTATTGTGAAAAACACCATTGTTAAATAGCAAGCCGGCGAATATGAGGATATGAGAGCAATTTTCGAGCCAATGGGAAGTGCTTCAGCTGCTTTGTGGTCTGACCGCAGCTGGCAATATGGTGCCTAACGCAATATGGCCATACTTGAGAATATCGAGATCCTTTAGAAAATGGGAGAGGCTGCACACGAATTGTGAACGGCCAACAATGTGGCAACCACCAACTATGTGGCAAGCTTCCAAAAATGGCCGAATTTGTAAGGGTTGAGATTTTTTAACCAAAGAGATACTCTGCACCCACCTTGTGGACCTCTTACAACTGACAAGGCGAGTTTCATACTAAAGGGCAGACTTTGACAGCGTAGAGATATTTTGCTCAATGGGACCAACAGCAGCCGTCTCATGGGCCACATACACCGGACAAGATGGCGAGTCTCAGAATATAAAAAAATTTTGGAACGTTGTGGTTTTTTAGCCAATAGAAGAACCTGTACCGCCATGTCTACCTATTATAGCTGTCAAGATGGCGAATAATATGGCAGCATGTGATAAAGCGCTGACACTTTTCAGCTAATAAGATGCACCGTACCTTCATTGTACACTAGTCGTAATGGGAAAGATCGCATGTTTCAGGGCACGGCAGGATATGAGAGCATTGACATTTTTTCAGTCAATGGCGAAAGGCATGCAGATTAGTCATAGCTGGACAAGATCATGAGCTTTATAACATTTTCGAATTTAAATGGCACCAGGAATTGTCATTTCCGGTCAGATTATCGAAGGCTAGCGCAACTAGTGAGTTCCGATGTTTGTTCCTTGCCATGGTTCCTTCTTGCACCGCGTCGAGAATTTCGATTGGGAGGCCACGGGGTTCTTGTCCTTTGTGTTACGTTGCAGGCGTAAATAGATATAGTAGATATATTCATATATATGCATTTACATTTTACGGACTCAGGAGCAAAATGTGGAGGGGGGCGAAAGGGGGTTGGCGGAGATCGAACCCCTCGCTTTGCTTATTGCGCCGCACACAAAATAGATTCTCTTCGCCCCGGTCGATATCTCACTGTTCCCCCGTCGTGACTACAGCCTCGTTTCGGTGTCTCGCGACTTTTCACGCTATCGTCTTAACCATATGCGTGCGCACGGGTAAGAGTGGCTGCTCCCCCTAGAGAGAGAGAAGTAAACGTTTATTTTTGAAACGGAATCCCGAGCAATGCCCGGTGTCACCCTGAGGTGGGAGGTCTCCTTAGTCCAGGAACCCTCTGGCTTCTACTGCCCTTTTGACCCTGGCGACCAGTTGCTCCCACTAATCATCTAAAAGAAAAGGGGGGGGCATCAATTGTGTATAATTTTTACTCAGTATTCAGTCGGACATGTCCATCCATCGCTTATAGTGCAGGGTCATGGTTGTACAGGTTTCTGACAATATTGACAGCTGATGACTTCATGTAGCGTTCCAAGAGCTGTTTAGCCTACTTCCCTTGTTCTATCCGAATGCGAGAAACCGATTAGGCCATTGTACAAAGCACGTCATCGCTTCATATTCATATGAGCAGCCATTTTGAAGTGTATATTACATTCGGACTCAACCAATCGAAGCGGAGGAAGGAGGGTTGGGGGCGCTGCGGTCACGCTTGCCTCTCTCCCTCCTCCAAGGGGAAACCCAGAGCACGCGTATAGTTCTAACGACGGTGTTAATACGCTCACTTCACGCACAGTGCGACAAACTGCGCATGCGCTTCTCCGCACAGTGCCCGTACCGAAATCCCACCTTTTGTACTGACGCTCCCTCTGCCCGGAAAAATGCAGCGGACCCCGCAAGAACTAAAATACGACAACCTAAAAAAAACTTATTCTGTTTTCGTATAGATATAAAAAATATGACGATTACAACGACGAAGCTTGACGACAACGACGGTACAATGCTACGTGACAGTGCCGCTCGGTTTGCTGCGAAGCACGTCTGGCTGTATGACTTACGGCCACATTGATGGCAACGTGTCTGAGGGATCAGTCTGGGAAAAGACTTCGATGTTAATTTGAATAATGCCGTCAGCAGGCGCAGCAATATTTATTCTCACAGTGAAATTCAAGACAAGTGTGACGAGTGCGATGGCATCATTGGGATCAGACACATGCTGGCGGGCTGTCCTGCGACTCTCGCCGACCCCGAAGAACAATGGCTCTACTGGCAGACGATGGTGCGAAGCGCGTCTTATCAAGACCGACTACGGGCAGTCCAGAAGGTCCACGATCACGCTACAAGGTTAGGCCTGACAATACCGACGTGGACGCGGCCCGCCTCGGTCTGAAAAGACCGGGCTTCAGGACACAATTAAATTTTTGTGAATGAATGAATCTCTCGAAGCTCGTGCCCTAGTTACTATCAATCAAAAAACGAATCATTTTGCGCCAGCTGATTATGAATTGGGAACTTAAACTCGTGCTTTCTTCGTAATTCAAACAGATTCAGAATGTTAGCTTTATGGATGGCACAGGAAGGATAACGGCCGCCGATATGAAAAGAAAAAAAAATATTGTCCATAACTGCCACAGTCATGTCCTCCGCAACGCTGACGCGGCAATGCAGCCCTCATCTGGCAAGGCCAACGCGAATTCTCGGTATGTACCACGTCTAAGCTGCTACTTACGCATGCCACGCCATGAGTATAATGAGGGCACTCAGTAACAAGCGTGGCGCAGGTGTAGCAGACGAGCTTCACAGCGCCCCTAGCGGCAGTGTCGTTTACAGAGAAGTACATACAACCCGGTCATCGCGCGGTCATTCTGTATCAAACACACCGACACACCTCGTAGTAGAAAAAACGTGTACAGAAAAAACGACACGGAAAAAGGCGAGTGAGAAAGGTTGTACACAATATGTATATATATCACTCAATTGAAAATGTGGGAAACTGGGAACCAGGCAATGGCAACGCAGCTGAACTATTCGAGGAGAACAGAGTCTGAGCACCTACGTCACTTCCGCTTAGAAACCCCGGTGGCGTTCCACTCGCCCCTGGGGAGTCACGTGACGCGCCGTTGCGGGGACCCAGCGGAAGTGACGTCACGGCAGTAATGAACGAGTCGTAGCTCTTTGCACTTGACTAGACCTCTTTTAGCGCCACAACGCGTCGCCTTCGTCAGCTCTGGCTCTCTGAGTGGCAGAATGACGTCCCAGCGTCTGCTTTCCGCCATTCGATTCTGCGGCGGGAAGGTTTCGTGATGGCTCGTGGCAACAAAGCACTGGACTAAACTGTCTCGGCGTAGCTGCAGAGCCCGTCTCGTAACCCGATAGTTGGACAGTGCGCTTCACTGGATATGACGTGACAGTCACCTCAGAGGCAGTGCATGACGTCAGAATTGGCATGCTGAGACTCTGTTGCCGTCGTTATAGTGCCGCTACCAATCGCTATTGTAATACGATACAAAAACAAGCAGGATCACTGGCTCTCACTTCCTCGAAACGGTAAAGATACCGGAATAATAGAACGAGGGTGACTTTTCCTCGAACATGACTACAGGTCCTGTTGGCTCGCTAGTTTGACTGGGTGCTAATCTCGATTGCCTTGTCTTGCAACGATCAAAGCGGGCGCCTCTCTCTCTCTCTCTCTGAAGTGTTGCATCATCGGAAAATTGTGTACGCCTAAGGCAGGCCCGAAGCTCTATTAGGGTTGACGGCTTGCAACTTATTATGCGAGCTTTCCGCAAGGACGAATGTCGCACACGACGCCGAAATTCCCGTCGTCTGCGCGCCTGCGCTAGGCGAGCGTCTGCAGCACCCTATAGTACGGGCACACGTTTGTGGCCCAGCGTCCTTCCACCGCCTACATTAGCCATGGTTGTAACTAACTTCGCTACGAATACAAACGCCGGGTGGGATGTTAACAATTTCTGCCCTGACACCTCAGGACCACGAGATGAACACCCAACAATTCTATGCGACCCCAAACCACGGCAATGGTATAGTTAATGCACACTGGAGAAACTGGCGCCACCTGCTAAGCGGACGCTACTTTGTCAGAGGTCTAAGCCTAAGTCTGCGTTGTAGAGAACATTGTTTGATACTTCGTTTCCCGACAGGTTCCTTTCACTAAAGGTCACACTATTTCTTTTGTTTAGTTGTTTTTTTCTAATTGTCCAACTTTTGATTTTGCCATAACACTTAGACGTCAAAATTAGCATATGGCGCTAGTTTCGGTATGCCGTGGAAGAACCTCCAGACGCCCAGAAATGTTCAACAACATATTGTTCAACATCAACAGCAACTACAGCTTCCTAAACGTTTACGTCTGGAAAACATGCGTGTCGTCAAAAATAGACATCTCCATTGGTCTTTCTCTCAACGAATATATATCTTTCAGGCGCCATAGGATTGGCCTTGCAGCAGAAGTTTGTGCGATGTGTGTAATACAATAGCGGAGGTATACATTTTACAGCGTGAAAGGAAGCCACGCTAATAAAAGCATCAGTCTATCTTCTTTTAGCTAAGTTGAGACTAATACAGAGGACATCCATGATTTCCATAAGAAATATCGTAACGGTGCTCTTCACAAAGCTTCGAAAGCAGTGGCGGCAATAATGTTTGGTTGCGAGTGTCCATAAACTGGAAAACGAAACTATGCAAGAAAATAAAACAGACAAGCAATTTTCTGTGGAACTAAACATGCGATGAATTGTGGTATAAACATGGCACTCGGGGTATAAATTGTAGTTGCCTTGTGCATCTTTCGTGGGAACGAAGCTTTGGCAACCGCAGTAGCTAAGGACCTGCCGCTCTTTGTTTAACTAACGTCGCACACGCGGTCATCCTTAACAAGCAGTTTCCTGAGGGTCCCGTTGCTAATGGCGCGGCTGCAACTCTAGTCAAGGTGGACAAGTTGGCCGAACGCGAGAACTACAACGCGACGAATCAAAACAGATCGGACCAAAATATTTTGTACACCGTTTCCTTCTTGGGACACTCAACAAGAGATAGTTTCTTGTCTGCTGCACCTGCGGCATTTGCAACGTTCTTTAACATAAGGGGGGCAGTTCAACGACTCTTAAAAGCTCTATACTTTTCATAGAAATATTCGTTACAACGATCTCGTAACATGCAAAACTGCAACAAGAACACAACCTTCGAACAATGCGTGTTCCGTAAAGGAATATCTTCAAGAAAAAGACTGCTCTTCATCGTTGACGCTGTAACAACTTACATGGTAAACGGAATGCTCTGCCCCTCATATTCAGCCAACAAGCCATTCTCTGTTTATCTCATACTAATTTCGCTTAGAAAGCTGACGCTACAGCTCACTAAAACACTTTCTTTTTTTCGAACAGTGTTATGGAACAGGTGAAAACTTCTGTACGATGACCTTCTCTTCTGAGTTCTTTTGCAGAAGCAATGATTCTGTTTTTTTTTTTATTTTTTGCAGTTATCCAACAACTGTTGAAAAAGTACTAGTAGATGCTCAACCTCACGGATAAACCAGTCAGCATCGTGTTTACCTTCATACAGCAAGAGTGTCTTTTCGCCTCCGCTGAAGGATGCCCACGATAGCTAGGCGCCAGCGCATAGTACGAGTGAAACAATTGGACAATGAGACCCCGCTCGAAAGAAATGGACTCAAATACGAGACTGTTTATATGCTCTCGAATAAAGGAGTTATTAAAACAAGGTTGCTCCTTGTGTAAGCATTGGCCCTTCGAATTAGACTAAACTGGCACTGGTCAAGCAAAGCGCAAGCATTTATCATTTAATCAAGGGCGTCTAGAGGTCCTACTTATTTTTCGTTTTCTTTTGACATTCGCCTTGCTCCTCGATGGTCACATTCAAAAATAATTGTTAAATGAGGCACTGTGGCCATAGCTTCGGCTTCAATTCAGCCGAAGCCTCTTGGCTGACAATGCGGGAGCTCATTTCTTTTTTTTCAACATGAGAGTGTGGGCCCTCTAGGAAATAACGAAAAGTACAAAAAAGAAAGAACAGTTGCTGCGCTGCTCCGACTAGTTGGCCAACAGCAGGTGCTGCTGGAGCGCCGCTCCGAGCTCGGCAGCCGCACCGGACACCGCCGAGTGGTGGTGGTGATGCGGGTGGTGGTGGTGATGATGATGATGTCCCTGGAACGAACCACCAGCAGCAGCCGCCGCAGCCAAGAACGGAGACGCCGCAAACCGCGACGCAGTCGAGGGAGGCGGCGGCGGGCAAGCAGCCGCCGCTGCCGCCGCCACCTGCGACGCCACCACCGCGGCGGCCGCATCGCCGAACGCATCAATGGGGAGAGCAGCCGCAGCGGCCGATCCGTACAGATCGTGCGGCGAGATGGGGTTGCCGCTCGTCGGCACCGCCGCAGGCCCCCTGGCGACGTGTTGTTGCTGTTGATGTTGCTGCTGTTGCTGCTGCTCTCGCCTCAGGCTGAGCTCGGTGGGCGAGAGTCTCTGGGCGCGCTTGGAGCTTGTCTTGAGCTTGGTCGAGCCGAACTTTGTCTGCGCGAAGCTGGCCGTGGTGAAGGTGAGGGAGCGCGTTCCCGTGCCGTTGACGACCGGAGTGCCCGCACCGGGGTTTGTGCAGGAACCGGCAGCGGCGGCAGCCACGGCGCCCAGCGCTGGTGCCGAGGCGGCCGCCTGGGCGCCGGCTGATCCCGGAGACAGGGGCGTCATGGCGGCGCTGGGACCGAGGCCCAGGCCGGCCAATTGAGCGACCAGGGCCTCATCGGCCGAGTTGGGGCTGGTCGAGCAGCAACGCGATTCGGAGACAGACGACTGGGGGCCACCCAGAAGCACCTACAAGAAAAGACGAGCATAATGACAGAAATTATTATAAGTCAGTTTAGAAGGTCTTATTCAGAAACGGCAGTGTTTCAACGCAATCTCCACATTATGAAGGAATCAGCGGGTACCATGGCAGTAAACACTAGATGAAGGCAAATACGATGGGAGTTGGTGCCTTGGCAGTACACACGGGCTAGATGAAGGAAGATGAAGGTCTTCTGCCGGACCCTACCTGCGCATGGCTTTTGAGTGTTGTCACTAGTGTAAAACTTGTCTTGAGATTTTTGTTACTTTTGTCTGGTGACGTCGAGACCAATCCCGGCCCTGCATCCAAAACTGAACAAATGTTATTAGAATTGCTAGCTGGGCAAACACGTATTAGCGAAGATATATTAGCACTCACCACAAGGGTTGCAGCGTTCGAAGCCCGTCTAACAAAGTTGGTGTCTAGTGTCACTGATAATAACGATCTTGTGAAACGTGTACCGGAAATGGAGATTAAAATGAACGATCTAACTAAAGCAGCGCACACACTTGATCGCAAAAATGACGACTTGGAAAATCGATCACGACGAAATAACCTTGTAATACATGGATTGCTGGAACCACGTGATGAGAAACCCGAGCAGCTACTACCGTCGGTCGTGAACCTTATATCAACGAAGCTTGATATTGAATGTGACAACATTGAACGCTGTCATCGCCTCGGAACACGCAGAAGCGACAGTCCAAGGCCAGTAATTATCAAGCTACTCGATTTTCGAACCAAAACCGAGATCTTAAGCAAAGCTAGCAAATTAAAAGGAACGGATATCTTCATCAACGAAGATTTTCAGTCAGGGTTCGACAAATCCGCAAGGAACTATGGCAACACTCTGCTGACCTAAGAAAAGTAGCCGGAAAAGTACGACTACAGTACGATCAGTTAGTAATTGACAGTGTTCGCTACGTCTGGGACGACGTCTCAAAGTCAGTTATTGAAGCGTCTAGCAATCGTGTTCCCCGTAGCAATAAATGACTTTCGGGAAGCCAGCGTAAATTAGTGCTTCTGAACGTAAATGCTCGCAGTTTGGTGAACAAGACTGTAGATTTTAATTGGCTCATCCAAACTTACGCCCCATCACTAATTTGTGTCACTGAGACATGGTTAAATAATACTATTTCTGAGGCTGAATTTCTACCCCCGGGTTTCTCGGTGCTACGTAAAGACAGAGCGGACAGCCGCGGTGGCGGTGTCGCCATCTTCTTAAAGAATAGTTTGAAGTTCTATCCATTACCCGACCTTCCCGAGTCAGAATCTTTATGGTGCAAAATCAGCGTTGGGGGGAAAATAACCGTATTAGGCGTAATATACCGGCCTCCTGGTACTGACCACGTTGTTTTTCCTGCTATTAGTGATTATATATTGAAAAACAGGCTTCACAAATTTAAACTGATTTTATGTGGTGATTTTAATGTACCGCATGTTGACTGGAATTTACTCTTACCCACTGGTCATGATAGGGCACTCAGTGAAGCTTTAGTTGACCTTGTTGTGTCGTTTGATCTTACCCAAGTAGTCGATGTTCCTACGCGGGAAAATGCCATTTTAGACCTTGTATTCTTAAATGAGGCTGTACAGCAGAATGGATTTGAATGTGAAGCAGTGAATGGGGTATCTGACCACAAGGCAGTCCTTCTTAGCTTGAATGTTGCCTGTGAACCCAAACTTCCGACGTACAAAACGGTTCTGGATTTTACCCACGCGGACGACAATTCAATTCTTGCAGTTCTAGCAGCGTCTTTTGATGATTTCTTGTTCAATAGCAACCAATGTCATGTGGACTTGTTAGTTGAGCAGTTTTATAAGATTGTTGAACACTGCATACACACATATGTCCCACAGAAGTGCCTAAAACGAAACCCTCGGCATCCTTGGCTAAACAGAGAAATTATTCAGCTTACTTGGCGAATAAAGCGACTTCGAAGGCATCGTAACACTCTCCTAAATAACCAGCATTTATTGAACTCTCTGAAAACAGAGCTAAGAGAAAAAATGCATGCTGCCCGCAAATTCTACTATGAAAGTTCGTTAACAACCTTTATGAAAAACGACCCATCTAAATTCTGGAAAACTCTTAATCCTGTAGGCCCGACATCTTCCTTACTTATTGTGAACGAGCAGCCCTCTTCGGATTCTTTAACTATCTCGGAAGCGTTCAATGGTTATTTCAAGTCAGTGTTTAGTACAGATGATGGTACCAGTCCCGCTTTCGGTCTTGACAGTACATTGCCTGCCTTCCCAGAACTACAGATTAGTTACGCTGGAGTTGTTAATCTACTACTGAACATCGACACAAATAAGAGTGCCGGCGCTGATAACATCCCTAACACATTTTTAAAACGTTACGCTGAATGGAATGCGAGGTATTTAACAGCCATTTTTCAGAGATCCCTTGAAACAGGAATTGTACCGCAGATTTGGAAAAATGCGAAAGTTGTTCCGGTGTTCAAATCTGGCGACAAACAAGTAATTCCAAACTATCGACCTATTTCATTAATCTGCACCTGCTGTAAAATTCTAGAGCATATTATTCACAAACATGTAGTCACATATTTAACTGAAAACAACCTCCTCTCCCAAAATCAACATGGCTTTCGTGCAGGATTTTCAACAGTCACGCAGTTGCTGGGGTTTACGCATGACATCGCTTCGACTTTAAACGTTCGCGGTCAAGTGGACGCCATTTTTATTGACTTCTCGAAAGCCTTTGATACTGTTTGCCACAATAAACTTCTCCTCAAATTAAAAGCCTTTCTGCGCGGCACTCACGGCATTCGCTTGTTATCTTGGCTTTCAGATTACCTAAATTTAAGGCAGCAGTTTGTCGCGTTTAACAATTCGCATTCGTCATCCCTCCCTGTCACATCAGGTGTGCCGCAGGGCTCGGTCCTTGGGCCTCTTCTTTTCTTAATTTATCTCAACGATGTTGTCGAAATAACAAAAAATACAAAGGTCAAACTCCGACTATACGCCGACGACTGTGTCCTCTATTCTTGTATTAGTACCTCCCGTGACCAAATACAGTTAAATAATGTTTTTCTTCTTTCCGTACCTGGAGCTCAACGTGGCAAATGGCACTAAACCTTAACAAAACGGTAAGCATGACATTCACAAACAAGAAGGAACCCCTACGTTTTTCCAATGGCCAAAACATGAAGCATGTCAACGAATACAAGTATCTTGGCGTAACATTCTCACCGAACTTAAAATGGCATAAACATATAAACCTAATCTGCTCGAAAGCGCTCCGAAAATTGGGCTTCTTGAAGCGAACGTTAAAAGATGCAACTCACGAATGCAAACTAACAGCATACAAATCCCTGATACGGCCTGTTCTTGAATACGCCTCCGTTGTCTGGTCACCTCTCTGCGCATGCGACATAGCACACTTGGAAGGTGTTCAAAAAAAGCAATAAGATTCATATATCACCGTTATGATCAGAATTTTTCGCCTTCGTCACACGCTGTACGTCTATCACTCAAATCACTTGAAAACAGACGTACTTGTGAGCGTATCGGCACTTTACATAAAATCGTGAACAAGATAATCACCATTGACATGCCCATTTCCTTTGCCAACTCCGTTGCAAACACTCGCAGGTCAAACCCCATTAACATTACACCCTTCATGACATTTCTAGATTGTTTTAAGTTTTCATTTTTGCCTTTCACAGTGGAATTGTGGAATAATCTGGATGTTTCTCTCCGAAAGTTGCCTACCAATAGTTTTTTGAATGAACTACCAAACCATGTGTTTTGTTAGTTTAGTGTGTATTCACTGGTATGGACTCACTCCTGCAATGTCTCGAACTGTGAGACAGCAGTATTTGTAAATAAAAATAAATAAAATAAAAAAAGATTAGATTGGAAAAAAGTGGAGTTGTATATAGACCATAAGGAATCAGGATGGGCTTCCTGCTAGACATTACATGTTCCGGTAAAAACTATCATTAGGGTAATACATGGTGTGAAGCAAACCGTTTATTTCAACATGTGCAAAGAATTAATGTGGAACCTGCTTCCTGACGTCCCTGTGTGCCACTTTCGATAGATAATCACTCACTTTGTTGGACTTGAAATTTAGTTATCATCTGGATAGATGATGCACTGTGCATACTGGAGGAAACAGAGATGTACCATTTCAAATGGGACAACATAGTGTCATGACCACGTCTGATTCCTTCTTACTGTAATCTGTCGTTGCCATGCTTTCGCACGATCAACTAAGGGCGACAATTAAAAGGCGGCTCTGATGTACCTGGCTAACCTACTCAAAGATCTGAAATATATCTCTGGTTTGGTTTTACAATACTCCATAATTCCAACAGACATATCCATCATATATCGGCTGGATTTCCCTCGATTAAAAACTTATCTCTCTACATGACCACTAAAATTTTTTGCCATCGAATTATAAGGATTAGCTGGAATTTCCCAACACAAAAAACCTTGGTGAGTGGCGTTGTGGTGAACATTAGCCTACACTAGAAAATTTGGAAAACGAAAGCACATAGCCAAGCCTTACATGAAACATATAGGTATGCTACTTTTTTTCGGTCAGTTGTGCTCAAATTTATGATTTTCATTGATTATCTTATTATAGGAGCCGCCGCAAATTGAACAAGATAGCAAACTGTGGCTGGTCGTATGACTTATTTAGTAATAAAAGTGACTCACAGTAAATGCGAACTCACGAAGAGTGCTGGCCAGATACACGGTCCGACTTTCAACTGAAAACTTGTCTGAAAGAACGTTGGATCGCGCAAATAATAATGACGCATTTGCCCTGTCTCAACGCTTCTCGTACGTCTAATCTAGCTTCCCCTGCTCCCAGTGCGCTGTCGGCATCAGTCAATGAGGTAATACCACTGAACCCACTTTCTATCAACCACAACATTGCCATAATCTATAGCACAGCCACCACAGTCCTAACAGTATAACGTATACACACAACGCACCTGTGCCGCGCCTTTCTCGCCTATGCGGTAGGACACTTCGCCGGGATCTATCCAGATGCTCAGGTCAGGGGGCAAGTTCTCCCGGACATCCCGCAGGTCGACTCCACTCTCCCGAGCCGCGATCTGGAACACCGGGTCCAGGGGAGGGGACGTCTTCACGCAGCGGAACGCCGAGCCCCGGTACGGCTTCTCCGGATACCTGCGTACATCGTCAACACTTTGTTCGTGAAGAGCGCAGGCCCGTAGCCAGGAAGGGAGGGTGAGGAGAACTAGGAGCCCACCTTTCTCCTCCCCCTGGAATTCGAATGAAGGGGGCTGTTTTACCGAAGAAAAATTTTAACAAAAGGTGTTTTAAAGGTCTTCAACGTGTGCTCACTTCCCCCCCCCTGAAAAATTGCTGGCTATGGGCCTGGGAGAGCGCATACATTCAGTAGTATTCAAAAGGGTACTGAAACGCATTCATAAATTTGAGTTTACTTCGCCGTACAAATCTTAACGGAGACGGCTTTCAGTAAGATTGAAGAAACCATTTTGGTTTGGAACCACGCCCCGACTGGTAGACACTATCATGTGTTCAGGCTGCAGTACCAATAGTTGTAACCTCGTGCAGTGGTATACCTAGTGGCGGTCACGTCAGGTACCAAACTATTATTAATGGTTGCTTCTGCGCCACGACCGCTGCCTCAGAGCTTAACTCGTCACTTCAAGGAGCGCCAGTGCGTGACAAGCTCGTGGCATCAGGGACTGATGTTTGCTGTTGAAAACACGTTGTAATTAACATTTCAGGGCACCCTCCTCCTTACCAGTCAATTTTCTAAGGTATTGAAGGCTTCGCTTTTAGTTTGATGCCAGAAAACGGCAATGGAAAATTTTTCCTCGTAAGAAAACAGGGAGCGCCAGAACAAAGGAAGCGCAAGAGAACACTCGATTTAATGCCACATTTGGGCATCATCATTTGGCACACCTATTCCTGATCTGTATGTATCGTCCCAAACTGCATGGTCTCATGCAGTTTCGGTTTCATGCACGCTCGTAGCGGTGGCCGGGCATCCGGTTGAACGGAGTGAGGTTGGTGTGAATGTTTGCATTTATTGGCTTTCACAAGTTTTTACAAATAATAAAAAGTTGACACCACTGCTAAATCTTCTCTTTTGTTTGTATGCTTTTCTTATTCCTTATTTCGTGAATATTGCTACGTGCGCAGGCTAAGCACAGAAGGTGATTGACTTGTGTTCGTAGCACTTGCCTCCGCTCCTTCTCGCCCCTCGCTCAGCGATATTAGAAGTTGGATCGCGCTCACTTATATCACTCGGTTGGCGTATCAACTACAGGAATGATAAAGACCGCAAGTTGTGGCGGACAGAGAACGGAACCTCCAGTGAGCTACGCCGAACAAATCAGCCATGCACTCGTGGAAGATGGCTTAATCGGAAAACACACGTTTTCCACGGCTCTGCCGTGTGTTAGCCCGAGGATTTCTAGTTCCGCGAAGGTTTTGCAGCATTTCCTGAAGGTAAGGGTGAGAACAAGACTTTGAACCTATTATTTGAGCAGGTATTGATTTTGCATGAGTATACATATAAGTAAACCCAGTTCTCTGCGTGCCTGACTGGACTGACATAAGTACAGTGTCACTTGACTGATTGGTGAAGACGGCAGCCAAGCTCCTGTCGGTAAAAAGCGTTTTCGAAAGGCTTGACTTTGAGTTGGCTCGGCTACATGGTTTTAGTTCCTTTCATTTTTGGCGCGTAGCTCAAATGATGTCAATTATCTGCTGCTTCGTGCTCATGAAATTCTCGTAGCCGCGGTTGAAATATTTGTAAATCTTTATTTTTAATAGTGTCACTAAAATACACGTGATGGACTGAATGCTTTTAAAGTTACTACAGAGCATGTCGGCGGAGCCAACGTTTTGACAAGTGAACTTTTCTTTATCAAAGCAACTCTGTTGCCCGGACGAAGATAAGTCAACTTGCCGAAACATAGCTTCCATGCAGCAACGTTCTTTTTCGAAAAAACTTCTGGTCGCTTCAAACCTCTCCGTGCCTCTTAACTTCAGTCATATTCGGTACTCAAGTTCTACAGGAAAACTATGCTCGTCGTCAAACAAACGTGATTAAGTCTAATACGACGTGTTCTACTCGCGATTGTTGATAGTTTTCGTATTGGTACGGATATTTTGAGTTAGTTTGCTCACTGTGTTCATATGTCAGTTGTAAATGAACGCTGAGTGTATAGATTGATGCTTTCACACTACATGAAGCTGTTTCACGGTGGCTGCCATGTTGAAGTCACCGTGGCTGCCATGCTGGGGTACCCAGGGCAGAGAACTTGTCTGTGACGTCACGCGAACACTATGTATATGAGTTAATAAGCCACTGCCAACGTACCAGTGTCCCCGGAACTTCCGCCTGAGTGCCCTGTCCAGTTCCTCGGCGAACTGGTTGACCCTTCTCCTGGGCAGCTTGTTGTACAGGAAGGAGACGAGGAAGTTGAGAGCCACTTGGATCTCAACCTGCATCCTGCCGGGACCCGCGCCTGCCTCCGAGGAGTCGGCCACTGCAGGACGATGGGTGGCATATGAGGTTATCAAAAATGAGCATGTCACACGTGAAGTGCATTTGACGTGTGAACAAGCAAGTCCCATGTGACATGCAACAAGTACATGCAACAAGTACAAAATATGATCCAAATATGGCAGCAGTTCAGCGGCACACGAAGGCTTGAATGCGCGGCTACAGTTTGTCTAAAAACATTTATCAAGGTATTTCTCATTGATATTGCTTATGGAACACAATCGTTCTTCTGTGGGTTCTAACAAACTGATATGGTAGCTCTCACGCGTGTTTTTGCGATAGATAGATAGATAGATAGATAGATAGATAGATAGATAGATAGATAGATAGATAGATAGATAGATAGATAGATAGATAGATAGATAGATAGATAGATAGATAGATAGATAGATAGATAGATAGATAGATAGATAGATAGATAGATAGATAGATAGATAGATAGATAGATAGATAGATAGATAGATAGATAGATAGATAGATAGACAGACAGACAGACTAGACTAGACTAGATAGATACGATAGATAGATAGATAGATAGATAGATAGATAGATAGATAGATAGATAGATAGATAGATAGATAGATAGATAGATAGATAGATAGATAGATAGATAGATAGATAGATAGACATGTCGTAACTAGTTTTTCTTTTCAGGAAATTCACCTTTCGATTGTCATACACGTCACGTTTCCTGTCAATTTTAATTTTTTACCTCATTTGTCACGTGCGCGTGCAGCCCGCCTCCAGACGGAGTCGTTCTGTATATTCACATAAATGCGAAAAGATGCGAGCTGGATGATTCCACCGCACTCGTACTAAGTGAAATCGGTGTCGGACGGTTTCCCCGGAAACGCTTTTAGTCGCAAACAAGCTGTTTTGCAACCTTCGAACTGTCTTTCGATCCCGCCTCTCCCGCGCTACTTACGTCACGTTTCAAATACACCATTCATGAGTGTCTCACTCGCATCGACCCTTTGACGTCACTAGAATTGTCACCTCGCTTCGCATAATCGATATCGCGTGTTATGTGAAGACAAGAACGCTAAAAATAAACTTTTTTTTTTACCTGACGCCTATACGCACCCACATTTGTGAATAAAAACACTGCAGGAAAAAGAACCCGAAAAGGGCAGCTTTTGAGGAGTCAGTAAAACTCTTGCTTCGCGAGAAAAGGTTGTATGTTCAATTGGTTAAGCCACTCTGTATCCTTTCAATGCCTTTGTTCTCGCATGACAAGGCATCTGCAAACACTCGATAGAGTAAAGCTACATGTGAATTTTGCAATGTTATGATGTCAAAAGGGCAGGTCTCTGAATCTTGTTGCATTTTTCAAGTTTAAAAGGCAAAATGTGAATATTTTTATCTTAGTCAATTCGACATTGACCCAAGCAAAGAAACAATTTTCTATGAACGTAGCTATTCAAAGGAATGGTTAAACAAGCAGCGGACAAACGTAGCTAATTACTCCTTGAATTTACAATCGTCTCCACCAATAAAAGACGCACGAGGCCATGTACATACTTTTTTTCTTTGAAAACAGCTGATTTCAACAAACGCCTTCGACTTCTGCAGTGCTGTTCTTACAAGAATACGTGAAACACCTCGTTCATGTGTTCAATGCAACCTCAATTAACAATATGTCACGCAAATATTCAAGAGCATAAATTGCCACTAGCTGCCTGGATATTAGCTGCAAATATAGTGATTGCCCAAAAGGTAGCATGTCCTCGGTGTTCTATCTATCCATGAGGTGGTACCGTTTCTTTTGTCTCGAAGTAAAAGTGGTTGGGCATAAATAAAGTTGTTAGACCGTATATGTGTTTAAGTGCATGAACTTAAACGACTCAGTCCCTCCTGACACTGAGCGCATCCGCACTGTTCTCATTTCATCCCTCCATACCAGCCCGTATAGTTTCGTTTTCAGCTGCTTCTCTCTACCGTCATTGAGCGAACGGGTAAAATTACAATCAGCGAGCAATGCTTGATTATTCAGCTTTCATGCAACAGCAATGATTGCTCTTCAACGTTCAAGCAGGTTTACACCATCGAAGAAGGAAGAAAAGAGGAGGGAGCGTAGCGAAACCTGAATGACGCCTACTGCGTCGGCCGTAAACATAGTGAAGACGTCTGAGTGCTTGGGTGGTCTTATAGTGCTGCTGATGGCGTTCTATTTTTGAACCTCCTCAGTGAGCCGACCAAAGTGCGCTGAGCAAGCGCAATTGACTAAAAACTACGAGGCACTATACGCCAAATTCTCGGCAGAGCTCGTTTATTGCGTGACATCATCGCAGAAGATCGCGTGTTGGGCCAACACTGGCTTCAAAACGCGTTAGCTTGCTAATTCTGGCTTCGTAACGTAATTTGGCTCCTTTGTTTTCTTTCCTTTGTGTTTTAAACCTGCTGAGACAAGCCTTCGGTGCGCCACTTTGTTTATAGATATTTTTTCAGTAAGAAGTAAGCAGCATAGATAACACCGTGTCGGTACGGAGATCCTTCAGATTGTGTTTGTAACAATTACGTCGATAGCGGCGAAGCGTTAGGGATTAGATATCACTTCATCTTCATCAGGGATATATGCTGATACACCAAGATCGTGAAGCTTTAAGAAGTGCCGGATAAAATTACCATGACTGAGCCGGATACATACACATTTAAGCACATAACATTTCACCTGTGTTTCAAAATCGAAAGAACGCATGTCACGATATATAGTAAAATTACTTCGCAATAGGCGAGTTTGTTGTGGGAATCAGTTCAGTACTTGGAATAGTATGCGCAATGTTCTCACCAGGTGTCTCTTCTAGCGTGTTTACGTAAGCTGTGATTGAATGTGCTTGACTTGTGATAGTTGACTCTCATACGTCATATTCTCACATGGAGTGTCACATTGACTAATCTTGACTAATCTAATCCAATCGATGGATCTGTTTAACTTGCGTAGATGATGCAAAAGAAGGGACAAATCCCCGACAAAAACGAGCGCTCGCTAGTCGAAGGTAGCGCTCATGTTTCTCGGTTGCTTGTTTGTTCGCATTTTTCTGCGCTGTACGCTAGGTAAATTTTGAATACAAACTAACCCGGACCGATACCTTGCTTCAATAAGTATGTCCATCATCTCGTGGGCATGCGATTAGTATGATTATGATCACAAAAAATAGCGTCGCATTCTCAGCGCAGCCTAATAAACACCAAGGTAACGCACAACCTAATACTTAAGTATTGATGTTGCTCCTCATCTATGCGTAATATTTGCGTTTTGGATGACAATGTTCGCATGTGTGAACGCAGCCACCAGTTCGAGATGGCTAGGTGTTCAGCTACTGTTTAAACTTTGGCTGGGGTGGCTGAACTGTGTGACAGACAGACAGACAGACAGACAGACAGACAGACAGACAGACAGACAGACAGACAGACAGACAGACAGACAGACAGACAGACAGACACAGACAGACAGCTGCGTTCAAGTTTCCCAAGAAAGACTATCGTCTTTTTAAAAAATGTGTGTGCCAAATGCATTGTTCGTTCGTACAATTAGGCGGTGGCTGATTGCTGTCAGATATGTGGCGTCGTCTAGAGATACGCTAAAAAAATTCTAACGCTTCCAGTGCTGCAGAGCAATCAAAATGCTCCTCGGCAAAAATGAAAGCATGCTCCTGCAGATGGCGCGGCGGTACTTTAGACCTGCCGGAGCGCGCGCGCGCTGCTGACGTCAGAGAACGGCGGCGAACACTGGGCCGCGTTGATTGGAACAATGTTGACACTAATGCAGCGCGGAATCAGCGAGGAGAGCGAGGCTGAGGCGAGCTGCGCGGCCTGACCTCCATGCGACCTTGTTCCACAGTGAGCCCGCTCGGCATCGATTTGCCCTAGTTTCGGCGGTGGGACCCGGCCACGCAGCTAAACGAAAAGAGGAAGGAGGAACCCCCTCTTTCCCGCCCTTCCTTCATCTTCCTCCTCTCCTTATCGCTTTTGCTGTTTAGGTAGCTTTCTGCTACTCCATCCTCGGCTTCCTCGTGTTCCCATCGTTCCCGTCTGCCCCCCTTTCGTTAACTTCCTTGCAATAATTCTCTATCATTCTCTCAGGTTCGCAGCGCCCTCCCCGCCACGTACTTCCGCCCACTCGTCGTCTATTACTGTTGCTGCTACTGCCCTTCTATTTTCTTTTTTTCGTCTGCTACGCTTCCCAACGCTGTGCCGTCTCCTACTATGCGGTTTCGTCTGCAAGCGCTCGCGGATGCGTGTCGCCTAACGTTAGAGGGCCTCTTATTGGGATTCTCTGTTAGCAGCAGCAGTCTGCTCTTTGAGTGAAGCCATCTGCGCCCGCTGCCCTTCTATCACAGAAGCTGCTATTGCGACGGCTGTGGCTATTGAAAGCGCGAATCGACGTCACAAGGAAAAAGTGCGTCCCACGTTTCTTTCCACGTCTCTTTCGCAAAATTTAAGAACGTTTCATTGTTTCAACATGCGGGAACTTAACTTTGTGCCATCGGTAAATTGTGGTAAAATAAGAGACCTTTTTTTTTTTCGAGGAGCTCGCTTCTCTGTAAAACACAACAGACTCAATTGCCCAATTAGACAAACGAAAGCATAGGGGACGTTCATTGTTGCCTTCAACGGTAGCGTGGTAATTATGACATAAATCGTGGTAAACTAAAGTTCACACAAAAAAACACCCTTATCGTTGGTGTGAACCGAACCCGCGACCATGGATTCAAGCGTCTCATGCTTTAACAATTCAGCTACGATTGAAAGTGCTGCGCCGTTCAATTCATAAGATGGCTACGTCTGTTTGATTTCGGTGAGTTTTTGCCAACGCCACTGGTTGTCAAGACGGTGAGTGTAGAACACTTTTCCTGCTAGAGGGCGCCAGGGAAAGATCAGTTAGGAAAGCTGTCGTCCTGCATGTGTACATCATCTTCTCTTCTTGTGTACACGTCTTTAAGCTGTTTCTTTTTTTTTCGTTTCTTAAAGATAGGAAATGTTGTGATGCGCCAACGTAGACCGTAAAATTTTTCCGTCGTTCTACGCGAGACTTCCATGCACGATCAAATGACCCCGCGGTCCAGGCAAACGTCACAGTGGCGCCGAAACCAGATAGATTAAAAACGATGTTATACTCGGTTGATATGTGGGGTTCAACTCATCGAAACCACCATATGGTTGTGAGAGACGCCGTAGTGAAGAGCTCCAGAAATTTCGACTATTTGGGGTTCTTTAACGTGCCCCGAAATCTGAGCCCACAGGCCTACAGCATTTTCGCCTAAATTAAAAATGCAGCCACCGCAGCTGGGATTCAATCCCGCGACCTGCGGGTCAGCACTACCTTAGCCCCGATACCACCACGACAAGGCAGGATGTTATACTTATAACCCCTCTGGTGTGTTCCGTATGTCATTCTAAACATTCCATATGTTTTGGTAAGGTATAGTTCGGGAACAACGTGGCGAATATATGAAAGATATGGATGATGTCGATATAGATTCCTGACAAAGAACATGCGGAATCAATGGAATGGCATATGCAACATTTCAATGGGAAACAGCTGAAAGCCTACGTTACGGAAACTTAGCCATCACTTGCAATAATTTACCCAGGTTTAAATATTGCCGCCCACGCTTTCTTGTTGATCATTATTCAAGTGGTCCGTTAGGCGTATAACCACCGCCTTTCGCGAACCGCGTCTTCAAGTCTGGGAACCGTCCAGATTACTTGGGAATCTTCTCGTAAGGTTAAGTGCGCAAACGTGAACCGTTTAAATCATTGTTCGAGAGCTTACGCGAGTTCCAGCGATAAGGCTCGTTCGATGCCGAATGTATCAATGTATAAAATCAGCTTGTCGACGGCCGACGCTCGGTTCACCGCTATCAGTTTACTGAGCTCTAGTTTGAGTTTTCGCTTCTCGGGCGTAGGTTCAGGCAAATAAAGGCTTTCGTCTTGAACACACCGACTGCTGGCTTCGTCCACGACACGACCACGTGAGAATGCCATTTAGCCCAAAATGTGCTAACACTCATAAAGTTTCCCAAGTATACACTAGAGGGAACTCTGGCGCTAGTGTCTATGGGAGCTGCAACACATGGCGCTTCGGCGAGCATGGGAAGTATGCGTTGTACACTGGTTTGCCTAATCTTTGTACTTTACGTTCCTTCTGGCTTCGCGCGGCTTGAAGCCGCTCTGTCACGAAACAACATTCGGCGAATGTTCGGCAGCTACGCTTCATTCCTACCAACCTAAATCCAGTCATGAAATTTAAAATGCTGTGTTCTTCCATTCGAAACGAAACCAAAACACAGCAATAAACTAAGCCACAAGTGTGTTCACCACACGCAAGCACAAAGACTTGGGCTATCTACGTGAAAAAGAGGCCCGTCATTGAGCAATGAGCTTCGCATCAGAGCTTGCTTCCACGTTTGAGCCCCTCGTCACAAATTTTATTTTTATTTTTTTTATTTTTACGCCACATTTTATTGCGTGCGTGTCCGATGACGCGGAACAGCTGTCCCCTTCCATTCCGTCTTTTCAAAAAGAGATACGACAGAAACCCACTCACGAGAGAAACTTCCAACAAGTGCCTCAATCCCTTTACTTATTTTTTTTTGCAACTTTGAGCAAGTTTTCAGTCCTCGAAGCCGAGGGTGACGTCATCTTCGTTAACGAGAAGTCCTTGCGTCGTGGGTCGTTGCAAGGAACAAAAACCAAACAAAAACTCCTTTAGCGTTTCTTCACCACGCGAAATACGATATGCAGCATAATTTTACGAGAACTGAGGAGATCATACGCTCTCGCGGGCACACAGGTGCCATCTTCATTCAGGGTTTACATGCCGCGCACTTATTTATTTATTTTTTTATTTTTTTTTATTTTTTTATTTAAAAGTCATTAATTCCTCACTGATGCCAACACTTTCCTATTTTCGGCTTGAAATATCAGTGTATACCTAAACTCGCAGCAGAATGTTCTGCAGCATCTCGCGTAACCTCCTAAAAAAACCTATTGATTGATTGGTTGATCGACTAACTAATTGACTGATTGATTGTATAAGCGCAATGTTCCTGGGGTGCTGCAGTAACGCGATATCATTTCACTTTTAGTCGACCGTAGCTCATCATTTTCCTCTGTGGCGGTACAGTGGTTGCAGTGCTCAGCAGTCTACCAGAAGGTCACGGGATCGACTCCTGTCGCAGTGGCTTCGCTTCGACGAAATGGAATATTTCAGAGGTCTGTATAGTGTGCTACGTTAGGGCACGTTCAATAACATGAGATGATCGAAATTATCCACAACTCTCCTCTTCGACATCCCTGTAATCATGTAATCATAACTTCTCTTTGGCATGTGAATACTCGTCACTTTAATATTATTATTAGTAGTAGTACTAGTAGTACTAGTAGTAGTAGTAGTAGCAGTAGTAGTAGTATCATCATGATTATTGGTCGCCCTCAAAATTAAGACAAATTGCACCGTTCGCGCAGTTAGTCTCTTTGTTCCTGTTTATTGCCCTTGTTTTCTGTCATTTGGTTCACACTGCTAGTTTTTTGACACATTGTGTTTGGTTGGTACGAACCCTCCACCTTCACGCATGCTCCGTAACAAGTGACACGCCTCTGCCACCCCGCACTGACACACACACACACATCGATGTAATCAATCTATACGCCGCTAAACCACCCAGGTAGACGGCGGAATTGAGTGAAGCCTACATATGTGCAAGTCACGGTTGACGGGAAGTAACATAAAAAGAACAAATGAAGAGAGAAGGCAGACGTGAGAGTTGCGTGCCCTTCGCGTTAAAAAAAAAAGGGAAGAAAGACGGCGGGCAGCTGCTGCCTGCGTCCGAACAGCTGTCTTCTATGAAGCACCTCACTTGTTTCTCCAAGGAACTAATACAGCTCCGCTCAGCTGTACCAAGACGCTCTTTCAACTCCCCCGTCTACCGTCACGAGAATACGTGTTCGACTGATTTGGCTGTACTAAAAACAAAAGAAAAAATACACCTCATATTACCTTGCACTTCTCTAATAGTGTATATATGTCGTAAACAACAAGAAGACGACAGCTGACAACAGAACTTTGATGGAAACCGACAGTTGCCGGCTTTCTTTAGGCTTGTGTCAAACGACAAAACCAGTCCTCGAAATTCCCTTTCTTCATTCATTAACGGGATTTCAGTACCTTCAACAACTGCTTCCTCTCAACAAATTAATGACACATACTGAGGACACTGTGTAAAGTACTTTTATCAGTCTTATTCTAATTGATTGATATGTGGGGTTTAACGTTCCAAAACAACCATATGATTATGAGAGACGCCGTAGTGGATGGAGGGCTCCGGAAATTTCGACCACCTGGGGTTCTTTAACGTGCACCCAAATCTGAGCACACGGGCCTACAACATTTCCGCCTCCATCGGAAATGCAGCCGCCGCAGCCGGGATTCGAACCCGCGACCTGCGGTTCAGCAGCCGAGAACCTTAGCCACTAGATCACCGCGGCGGGGCTGTCTCAATCTGAAATACCTCGAACATGTCCGTACATGGAATGGTCTGCCTTTTATTGCTTTATTGTTTGCTTGTTATTTTGTAACAAATATGGCCAGTCTAATTAAGGAAAAATGAGATTTCGGACAGCGTTGAACGATATGTAGATTCCTTATTGTATCTCGTACGGTACTTGCAAAAGTACTAAAAATCAATGGGTTAATGTCAGTATTGCACTGATCTATTAGTTACTGAGCTTTAGGAAAATTACACTACAAAGCATAAAGATAGCACACAAATATTTTATTGTCGAACGTTTGTAAAAGGCAGTTATTCGAGAAGTCTCAGGACAGCGTACAAACTTACAGCAGTCGCTGTGAAGCCGGCATAGTCTACAGGAAAGCTTGCGGGGTTCTTTTTTTCACAGTTTTTATATTCCTGTAAAAGGCAGCCCGCAAATTTACGCCTGCCATATTTCCCCCAGTGAGTAATATATTTCTAGGTACAATGAGCACACCTAGGTAGAATTATATTTGACGTCTTGACGGCTCAAGACCGCTTATGTCAATCTCACTGCGTCAATATCTCGAAATGGTTTGGGATTTTTCTGAACATTCATGGCATTTTGGAGATTTTATAAAATAAATGCCAAGAAAACTTTTTTCAGTAAATGGTTGTTTCTAAATTAAGTAAGTAGTGTCATACAACAAATAAACCCGCAATGCTTGATAAAAAGTGAAAGCAGTGCAAACTAGAAGAGACGGACGGACCAAAGTAAAAGATACGAGCGCTATCAGCTCTCACTACATCGCACACTGTCAGCGTTCGTCCTGTCGGTTATTTCTTCGTTCGCCTCTTCTAGTTTGCGCTGTTTTTGCCTTTTTAGCATGTTTGACTTACTAGTCCTACGAAACACACTTCTGGAAACTCCCAATACGATTTGTAAGTTGTATACACATCTGCAGGCAGTCCATGGAAAGCTGTGCGATGCCTTATCTGCGATCTATCTATCTATCTATCTATCTATCTATCTGTCTATCTATCTATCTATCTATCTATCTATCTATCTATCTATCTATCTATCTATCTATCTATCTATCTATCTATCTATTACACAGTAAGGTTTAACCCGACCGTCCCCGAGTGGGCCGAGTCAGGGGATGTCGAGTTAACTCGCGCCTGTTGTGGACAAAGTAAAGTTGTTTCGCTCACAATGCAGGCCCTACAAGAGCCCAGACGCAGGGTAGGCAAAATTAGGAACACCTCCATTAGAGCCCTCGTGAAGCATTATGAAAGGGTGACCAACATCAATACGCTAGAATTAAAGATCAAAATGCATATGACGATTAACAGAATAAAACAACGCTGTGGACTGGGACATGACACCAGAACTGTACATAGACAACGCAAGTAAACGCCTAGCCATACCAAATTAACTAAAGCAAGTGTAGTAGACGACTAGCAGACGTCTCGCTTGCCTGTAATATTGAAAAACAGTCTACTTAATGACTGCACGCAGGCCTGACTTTTTTCGTTTTTTACAATGGCGCAGCAGGTGAGGTTGTACACACATAAAGGACGGATAACACTGTAACAGGGCCTTTATTTGTCGCTGCTAAATCAACAGCTACGTTCGGACTTATCTTGCAAAGCTGTGCTGTGAGAATGGGCTAAGGATGTGGACCGGTTTATGGACGTGTTCAAGAGCCCCATGTTGAGCTGTTAACGATGGTATTTCTTTTTTCGTCCGTGGTTTAACCAACAGCGCTGGTGAACCCCGAGCTGGCAAATTCAACAGAATGCGACGACCGAAAACTCTGATGTCCGTCATTATTTCGGGACTTGACACGCTGTCGCTACCCTGCAATTCACAGCAAGGCTCTGTTGTAGTTTTTTGTGTCAACAGGCCCTTTTGTAGTATGGTATGGTATGGAGAAGTATACCATACTATAAACGGGCATGTTGACACAAAAAAAGCTGCGCTACAACCAATTTCTCGCTTAACTTCAGGGACATTTCTGTGGGAGAAAATTCGGTACCTGTTGTAGTACGTGCGCCCTCTATCGTAACAGCTTAACACGACGGAATTCTATTCTGTTGTCCCGGCAAGCACATATGCGTTTCGCCATAGAAACGTTTGTCGCTTTCAAGAAAAACGTTTTGTAGCAGGCAATTTCTGCTGTTTTCAGAGCGTGTTTGGTCATCATTGTCGTCAGTGCATTCCACGTCGGAAGACCTCAATTTCATGTCAAGACGTATAAAGGCAGTCATTTAATCGTAGATCAGCCAAAGATGGCGCCATCCATGGATGAATTGGCGAAAAAACTTTATTAATGCCTAATATATCGCGTTTGTGTATACTAGCCCAAAGCAGGCCGCTCCCACGTTGGGACCGAAAGAACTAGCCTTTCAGCTACTTCGCACACCCGTATACTACCCATAATTGTCTTTCTAGTGTGAAACTGCGTAGAGCTACGCCCCACCGCTCTGCGGTATTTTCCTTGTCGCAGTATTTTTTTTTTCTGACGTGAGGCAGCGCTATATAGAGCATATAGCAGCGAGATGTCGTGGCATTTATCGCATGTGATGGGAAAAGAAAACTCCACATAAATCTTGTTAACAGCAGCTTCGGGTCCACGAATCGTAAATAATGTCGTGTATGCGTTATACAATAGCTCCATGTGGCCACCTGATACCGAGCCGTGTGGACAACGGCGTATGGTGGTGGTGTCAGCGGGGCGTTTTCACTCGCGTATTTATAGCAGCCCAGGGGGCCGTGCCGCATAGCGCTTTGCTCGACACGACACAGAGATAAAGAGAGAGAGAGAGAGAAACAGAACACCGAGAGGAGGAGAGACAGGCCCCGGGATCTCTTTCGTGATGCTCGCGTTCCGAGCTTGGGGACGTGGCATGCCAGCCGCGGTGTGACGCAGGCGATGTTCGCGCTTGGCACGGAGCTCTCGCACGATTACGCCTACTGAACGCCTGCCTACTGCGGCGTTGCGGTCAAGGACAAATCGATGGAATGCTACCCTTCTTCCCTCCTCCCTTCACTCGTCTCAGTTGCCAAGTCAGGTTAGGTTTAAGGGAAAGGAAAACTGGACCGCCAACTAGTGTTTAAAAACAGAGGGATGACGACGCGTCGGTGTTAGGTCAGCGCACGTTTCAAAGCGTAAACAGCCTTCTTGCTGAGGACGTCTGCCAATTTTAACTCTGATGTTAATACGTGAAACTCAAAACTCACCTTGACGATAATAATAATAATAATAATAATAATAATAATATTATTATTATTATTATTATTATTATTATTATTATTATTATTATTATTATTATTATTATTATTATTATTATTATTATTTCATGTTTTACGTCCCAAAAGCACGATACGGTTATGAGGGACGTCCTAGTGGTGGCCCTCAGAAATCTTGACCATCTGGTGTTCTTTCACATGCACTGACGTCACAGACTACGCATGCATCCACCACTTCACCTTCATCGAAGTGCGGCTAAAGGAATCTTGACTCCGTATAAATACCCGTTGCTTTATCCAGTGTTCATTTTGTGCGGGTCGTCGCTTGGAGCTAACGCCTCATCTCAGGTAAATTTTTTCAACCAGTAAATGCTTTCGCCCACACGTAAATGATATAACTAAACCTCCGTGTCTTTTTATTGTTGTTATTGAAATAGGAAATAAAACGAAGGAGTTGTTGTTACCGTTGCTTGGCGATGGATACCCCTTTCCACTTGATTGTTAAACATAAAGAGCAGTAAAAAAACAATAGCGTATATATATATATATATATATATATATATATATATATATATATATATATATATATATATATATATATATATATATATATATATATATATATATATATATATATATATATATATACAGTCCTACACAGATGAGTGCAAAAGTTCTCCTATGGTCAGAACAAACACGTAGTAGCCACGCTCACTTTAACTATAGTCCACTCAGTAGTGGCCACAAACCTTTGTTTTTTCGAATAAGTCTTGCAGTACATTCATTGCTTGGCCATTTGTTTTAGATAGTCATGGGCCTAGTATTTTATTCAGCGCAAATGGCCGCTCGGAATCTAGCGTGAGGAGTGCCTGTTCGAGTCGCCATCGGTGTGGGTCGTATTTCGGACAGTCGAGCAAGAGGTGATAGATGTCCTCGTCGTCGTAGCTGCATGAACATGCTGACGATGTTGCACGCTGAATACGAAGTAGGAAGTGCTTTGTGTAAGCAGTTGCCAGTCTCAGGCGATGTATGAGAGTGTCGATACGCCTTGGGAGATAAGTATTTAATTGGCCCCCAAGACTAGAATAAACAGCATAAGGGATCTATTCTTTTGTTTTGTCTGTGAACCAGAAAGACAAGCATAATTCACATTTTGTTGTTCTTAAAATTATTTTTTCGTAACGCCATCATTTGGAAAGTAAACGCGTGCTCTTAAGCAAGCATGATTGCTGGGGCGACAAGGGAAAACTGCGCCAACAACAAAATTCGCAACCAGAGCAGCAGCAATAAAGACTTCAACGAAATGCGAAATGTAAGACACAAAGCAAGATCAATGAACGCGTCTGTGACAGCCGAGGCTAAAGTGTACGGAGTAAATAATGGCGGGTAATATGTTGTCGGTGGAGTCGGTATTACGGAGAATAAGAGGGTAATATAAATAGTCTATAACGGTCGGTATTCTAAGTAAAATCTCGTTCAACGCTAGGCGATTGAAGCATGTAAGCCCCATGCCTAGAAAGATAGGACAGTGACGTATTTTTCTTTGTACTTGCGTTTTCTGCCAAGGGCACGACCACTATGCATCAATTCCTGATGGTGAATCAACTCAACACGTGGATTATCTACAGGTACCAACACTAGGCTGAGCGTCCTTGGCGTCTGTAATCTACTTTAGTTTTAGGGGCGAAGCTTCTCTTAGTCTAACCTTGTCACTGGTCACGCGTAACCGAAAGAAGAAGATACGAGAAAAAAGGCAAAAGAAATGGATGACCATTTCTCGTATCATTTCCTAGATGGCGTTGCTGCTACTCTCCGAAGTGCCGCTACACTCCGATTGGCTGCTGCGCACGCTTTGCCTGAGTGCGCGGAGAACGAGCGCCTCTCTCAGTCTCTTAGATAGTCCCCATACGTGGCGTTTCGTTGGTGGGGCATGGACGAGGCAGAGCGACGGGTGCGTTGAAGACGCTTGTGCTCGGCTTCCTTGGCTCGCGTCTTGTCGGTGTTACTCGCGCGCCGTCTGCATTCTCGAACGCAATCGAACGCATGGACGCATACACGGACGGACGGACACACGGACAAATTGACAGACGGACGCTTCGCCCCGGTCATCATCATTCCCTAGGTGGATACGGTGTGATTTTTTGTTCTTTCTAGAATGATATAATACATGATAGAATACATGAACGATTTTCGCTTTTTGTGCTTAAAGTCTTTACTCTTCCTATTCCCTTTTTTCTTTCTTTATTTTTTTCAGTGATTGTTTTAGTGGCAGAATTTCGCTCGTGAAGCTTAGCCTGTATTATGTATTTAGGTTATTGACGTCATTCAACACTTCCTGCATGATGAAAACATTTTGCACCTAGGTAAAAACACTGTATTATGTAAATTTGTATTGTTATATTTTTGTATGTTGTTTTTTTACTTGCACTGCTGTACTGCATTATGTTGCTTGCTACGTACTGCTTCCGGTCTGTCAAATCCTATGGTCAGTGGACGCTTTCAAGGCCATTTTAGAGGCTTTTTGTCCCCTGCCAACATCGCTGCACGCTGTATTTTGATGTTCAAAATAAACTGAAATTGAAAGTGAAGAGTACCACCAGTGCTTTGCACCATTGTGAAAGCTCACCCAGCCGTATGATTGACACCTTCCGTCATGACTGACAAAATAGATAACAGCCTTCGATGTTTCGAATTTAACCCTGCTCGAAAGGCGCGCACGTAAAAAAGTTCAGTAAGCGTCTCGCTTCTTCGAAGAGAGCACGCAGGTAGATATTCATATGGGATTGCTCAGCTTTTGTCTTCTTCCTGCTTCGAAACTCAAAGGATTTCTTTAAGGAGCACTGTCTTTGCCTAAATTGAATTAAGGTTTAGAGGTACTTAATCTTGTTTATTTATATGAAGTTACTTTCAAGCACAACATAAAACAAAGCATATGCTGAGTTCTTGCGTTTGCCTTGTGCTCCAAAGTTGCCGAGTAGACTTTCTAGTACCCCACCTTTAAAAAGCCGTGAGAAAGCAAACTATATCACTGAACACTAGCAAAGACAAAGCTAAAGCGACGCTCTCGTTTTGATAGTTTAATATAGCTAGTGACCATATCTCATGTTTATCAGGTTCGTGCAATCCCTTTATCAGCAAAGCAGTATCTCCAGGAGAAGTGAATATTGTAGAGGCAGGCTACCTTCGTGTCTGTATTTAATCAACGTGTTGTTCGCAGCAAACAAACTTCCAAAGAGACAAATAAATGAGAGGAAACATCGCATTTCAGTGATCCAGATTCCAATCGGCAGTTACTCGATTACCATTAACACGACTAGAAACACCGAAGATAAGAAAAGTGTGCCCGTGGTAAGATAAGCCAGCGCGCGCACACATTTCATGACTTTTTTTTATTGCTTAATGCCCCTAAATACAGTTTGACGGAGCACGCTGCTAAAACATTTCTTCACAAAAAAGCATCCTATGACAAAGATAAGAGCAAGATGAATGAGATAAGATAGTGTTCTCGCAGACTTTCTTAGGTTAGGCTGACTTATTCCTCCGATTTCTAAAACACGGGCTCCAGAACCATGCACTGATGCTGTTTACTAATAACCAAGCATATGGCGAGAGATAAGATTAATTTGCCTACTGATAAGATAAAACTTTCTTCTACCTGACTCTCTTAAGTCTATCATGTTTTTTGCTCTAACGTCCAAAAACAGCCCTGAAGAGCGCACTAATAGAGTTTCTAATCCCATAAGAGCACCTAGATTAACACAATAAGGGCGATATCGATAATATGAATTGTTCTCTCTCTCTTTCTTTTTTTCTGTTCATAAAAAGTTTCTAAACATACGCTGCATAGTAACATCAAATGATCAGTCATCGGTTGTGAGTGCCGCGTGGCCGGTAAACTTTAGTCGTCGATCGTAAGTGGTGCCCCTCACGAGTAAGATAAGATAATTTATTTTCCATTTATATTTATTTACTTTAGCGAGTTATCCTGTTTGTTTATCGTTACAGATGTACGCTCCCGCAGTACAGCTTCATACATCGAGTCACGACAAAATCAAATCACGCACAAGCATCCAGAGGCATTCAGATTAGATAATGGACGGATAAATTAGATAAAAGCGTCTCTTTCCCTTCACTCATGTATCTGCTTTCTGGAACACTCTCAAAACACGGAGAGGAAAAGGGCACTGTTAAGGTAACTAGTCTCCCAGCACCCTCCAGATACGGAGAGATAAGATAAGGGTAAGAGGAGTGAGATGGTGACGTGAAAGCTCTCTGCCTTTTTATGTTCACGTCCGTCTCAAATGTTCCAAAAACACGGACAGTCGAACGCAAACATACTGTTTTATACACTCAAACAAACGTTAAAAAACTGTAATAAATACCGCTTTAGGCTCGTATGTTTACTTGACTTTAGATCCTTCACAGCACTGACAGCCCCTTGCCTAAGTACTAGACCATCACGTGCACGAGCATCAGGAGAGACCGAGATAAGATAAGGTTTAGATGAGTAACATAAGACAGTGCGTTATAATAGCATGCTCTCTTCCTTCCTATGTTCACAAACAGACAGAAGAGTACGCAAGCATGATTGCGTGCGCACAAGCACGAGCATCGGCAAACACAGAGGTAAATATTAGACGGACGCGATTTAAATAGTGCCGCATTAGCTCGCTCCTTTTTCTCTTAAGCTTACTTCTTTATAGAACCCTCATTATCAGTTAGAACGCCAAGAGCATAATGATAAATTATCACCACGAACACTACCACACAGTGAAATCTAAATAAGGTGAGCGTTAGATGGACGCGATGAAGATAAATTGCTATACTAGCCGGCTTCCTTTCTTCATATGTTTACTTATTTATAAAACACTTTTATGCTCCGGATGCACAACTCCAGAGTATCACCATGTATATGAGCATTCGGAGAAAACGAGATAAGATAAGCATTAGACAGATGCAATTAGGATAACTCATTATACCGGCTTGCTTCTTTACTTCGTATGTTTATTTTTTTCCAGAGCGTTCCCGAGCACTGCGACACAAGGACCCTAATGCCTGAGCGTATCACCCTGCACACGAGCGTCCACTCGCTCCAAGGTAAGAAACAGAGATAAGATAAGCGTTTGACGGATGCGATTCCGATAACGCGTTACGTTGGCTTACTACCTTCCTTCCTTCCTATATTTACTTCTTTCCAAAGAGACCTCAAGCACTTGGAGCAACAGGAGCTACTTCCGCGCACACGAGGATCCGGTGAGTCCGAGATAAGATAAGCGTTAGACGGATGCCGTCGCGATAAGGTGTTGTAATAGTTAGCTCCCTTCCTTCTTATGTTTACTTCTTACTAGAACCATCCCAAGCACTGGAAGCAGCGGGATTATAATGCATCACAATGTATCACAATGCACTCGAGCATTCGGAGAGATAAGATAAGTGTTAGGCGGGATACGATTAAGATAAAGTGCAGTGCCGTCTCGCTCCCTCTTTATCTTTGTTTACTTCCTTCTAGAAAGTTCCCCAGCACAGGGAGTATAATGCCAAAGTATCACCACGCGCACTAGCAAGTGGAGAGGCGGATGAGATAAGGAGCGAGAGGTGTAAAGCGCCGCCCTGGTTTCTTTCGCTCTTATCGCATTCGCTTTATTCTCGGGTGTTCCAAACTGGGTCCGAACTGTACCACCGGCGCCGGGCTCTGTTTTTATCCCGGCGACAGCCATTGGAGGAGCGCGGAGATCGATCGCTCTATATGTGGGCGAGGATTCGAGCCAGCCAGCCGAGCATAATAAGAAAAACGATAAGGGCAAAAAGAGTGGACGCCCCCCGTCGTGCGTCTCCAGATTTTCAAGGTCCCCTCGCCACAGGGGACTACACCGGCTTTCGCCTAGGAAAACACTACCAAAAAAAAACTAGAATCAGCTCGATCGTTGCGGATTGCTTATTTGTGTAAGCAGTAAATGACTAGTTCATTACCACTCAATTACCCACTTCGTGTAAGTGCAAACTAAACAGCGTAATTCAGTAAGGGCTGTCGACAGACTATCAATGTAAGTGCCCCTTGTCGATAAAAGAAGTAATTAGCTGCGTTATCAGTTGGCGAAGGCATCCGCAATGATTACGAAGTCGCAGTTGTTTGTTTTCTACCTCTGGCCACTTCTCCAAGGAGCCGTTGTCAAGGATACACAAAAACAACGTTAGGCCTAATTCTTGACGCAATCCGGAAGACCAACTCGCTATCTCAGCGATAAGCCAGAGCGGTTAACCGAAAGTGGAGAGGGAAAAGAATTCAAGGTCACTACCTTATTTCAAGTAAAAATCGGCGAAGAGGTTTCGAGCAGGTTGCGAAGTGGTTGGGAGAGGGGGTGGTGTTATTATTGAAGTCAATAGCGATTGTTTACCAACACCGATAGCAGAACGAGTGCTTGGCAGATAAAGGAGACGCACGAGTCTTTCAAAAAAGAGCACAGACTCACCGGAATGCATCCAAAGAACGAAGTGTGAGGCGACAGGCGGCTAGTAGAGGCTTGCCTAGTAGAGGTTGCAGAGGAAACACAGCTGGCAGTCGGCGGCGGCGATCAGAACTTGGCCTTTGAGCAGAGACGAGAAGGCGTTTTCGAAGAACCCGACTATATAGATATACAAAAAACTGGCTTTAAACACGAGTAGACAAATGAATGACTTCTTCTTGGCAGATGCACCGTGAAAAAGAGATGAGACGAAGCGAAACGGTAACGGAGTCCTCTCTACGGGATGAAGAATACAAAAACACGAACTGGCAGCTGAAACACCGTTGACAAAACAAGTAATAAAGCACGGCTAGTGGCCGGAGTACAAAATAGAGTGGTCTGGGCAGCAGTCGGGGTGTCGTCCTTTTGAGTGGGCTTTTTAGCGAGTCCTTTTCCCCAGGCTTCGACGATGGGGTATCGGGCGCCAGCTAGCCCCGCGCGCTAGCTTGCACCGCCGGCGTGGAGCCGTTTAGCCCGGCGCTGAAAAGCGCGAAGCCGCGGGCCAGGGCTTTATACGGTCCGAGGACGCCCGCCTCCGACGACGTATCCCTCCGCGCTCCGAAGAGGGGCGCGCGCGTGTTGCAAAGTAGTCCGCACTTGTTTCTTTCGAGAGCAAACTGACTCCAAATTGCAGGGTACCTGGAACGCCGCAAACGTTCAATTAGCAGTAACGCATGATAAAATAGGGTTCTGATTAGTGTTAGGAGCCCTGTAGTGTGGGTTGAGAGACGAGTAAATACGTTACGTGGGCACGGAGGCCATGGAAAAAAAGATGGAAGTTTTGAGGAAACGAGGAACAAGGTCGACCTTTAACGAGAGCGAAGGAAATAAGAGAAAACACCGAGGAATTAGTTGGCCACAGTAAATATTGTAGTGATCTATCTAAACTTGTAAGAGCCATCAAAAGGGAACTCATGTACCGCGTACGGGATAACGAAACATATGGACATTTTTATTTACAGCAGTGTCGTCTGCTCGCGCAGTTCTCCGCGCAAAATCGTCTGCTATGTTTTTGTATCCCTCCGCGATCGATGCCAGGAAACAAAATAGTTCATACGCTTGTTTGTCGACCGTTAGCGTCGTCCCATACTCTCTGTTTTCCTCGATTTCTCTCTCTCTCGCACTTTCAAGTCTCTTTCGTCTCCTGAACCAACGATGGCAGCAGCTCTGAGGCACGATTCGGAACTCTCGTCTCAAGCGTTGCAAGAAGCCTGGCTCGCCTCCGCTCCCTTGCCAGAGAACAGCTGTTGGCTGGCATTCGGCCCGCCAAGAACGCCTGACGCGCGTGCGAACGACATTTTTATTTTGCGCAGGGCGGCCTGACACGTACACCTCGAAGGAACGCTGTAGCGTGACATTTGTGTGCTTTCATTCTTGCGAGCTCATAACCGCCGCTCGTACTTTTACGGAGCCTTAAGCCTACTGCTTGCGTGGACCTCCTCTGTTGGCATGCCGTCGTACAGCGTCTTATACCTAACAAGCCGACATCCTTCTGTCACATATTGCGAAGCCGTGACGTCATAGAGCTGTCATTGTCAGGTGGCTCGACATATCGTGCAGCAGCATACCCGCAGCAGCCGCCCGTTATCACCTATTAGCAAAGCGTGCCGATAGCCTCCATCTCTCTAGGCACGAATGCTGGTTAGATAAAGATGATGACAAAAAGAAAAATGCGTCAGTGGAGCTCGTGGTGTGCTCCTCCTTCTCTTCCTCCTCCTCTGCTTAACTCCCCTTTCTCTTCCCATCTCTGTACTATACCCACGAGAGACTGCCCAATCCCTTACACTCTCTCCTCTATTCTTCCCCACAGCCTCACATCAACACACCTCAGCCCTTTGCTATACTATACTAAGCATGGATATATGATAGGAATCGTTTCGTACATACCCACTATCTTTAGCGAGTTCCCACCCAGAATTGTGCGGACTATCCCGTAGTATTGTCAAGTTTAACAGACCCGCTGCTGATAGGTATGTGAGTGGGCAGGCGCCACCCATATTGGCACTTTCTCAACTAGTGAAATTGGTCATGAATCTGGAACATGTGAGCACGATTTCCCTGCCGTAAGCCCTTATGGGCATAGGCGTGCGAAGGGTCCCGAATTAGAATAGAAGGAGAAGGGGGCTGGTAAATCTTTACCACAGCGTCGCCTCACCCCACGCTCAAATGCGAAATAGGAAAAAGGAGTGCCTGCCCTCCTTCCTTTCCTTAGCGCAACGCAGCTGTCGCGCATAATGAGGATATTCATGAAATGGCACGTTACTAAACTAAGGACGAACGAGAAAAGGAGTGCACAGGACATCTAATTCATTCGCGATTGCAGTCCGCTTCAAGAAACACTCATTATATATATATATATATATATATATATATATATATATATATATATATAGTATATATATATATATATAATATATATATATATATATATATATATATACATATCAAGCCAGTGTCTTCTGTGAATCCAGTGATAAATAGAAATCCCTGACGAAGGCCAGACCCCGGCCGAAACGTAGGAGTAATACAAGTTTTCGTACGTTTGTCCGCTCAAGCCGCTTTAGTATATATAGATAGATATATATATATAGTATATATAGATATAGTAATATATAATATATATATATATGATTATATATTGATACTCCATATATATATATATCTATAGATAGATATATCTAATATATATATATATAAGATCTAACCGACAGTAATTGCTAATGTGCTGTACAGGGGACGTTATTCGAACCAATGAATGTAAATAAGAAGAAAGAAAAGTGGATCAAAAATTACCAGCCGTGAGCGAAGGAATCGAACCTCGACCTTTCGAATAACGCGTTTCGATGACTCTAACCACTGAGCTACCACAGCGGCCTTCCCTCCATCCACTTTTTTGGGTTTATATGTGAATTTAGAAGTAGGAGTGACAGTCAGCGCCATATATTAATGAGATCTAACAGACAATAATGTCAAGGAAAGTATAGGGGGAAGATATTAGACCAAATTGTAATGTAAATATGAAGAAAAGTGGGTGAAAAGATAGCTCAATAATATTGTGTAAAAACACGGAAAAACTAGCCCTTAGGTATACACTTCTTTCCTTCTTTCCTTATATATATATATATATATATATATATATATATATATATATATATATATATATATATATATATATATATATATATATATAGATATATATATATATATATATATAATGCACAGCGCTCGGGAGAATCGACTAGGGCAATTTTCACCTCACCTTGCGATATAGAAGGCTTCATCCTCTCACCTTCGTCATTCGTTTAGTAACCTGCTGTTTCCTTCAACTAACCGGTCCAACTTAACATCTTGCTTTCATATTCGAGTTCCCGCCGGAATCACAACGACGCCCTCTCCATGGGAGTCAAAATATTCTATCGCAGGGGAACGTCTGAGCTTGGACTTGTGACATAACACACAGAACAGAAGCTGTAACTTCACGGTGTTCCTGTTCCAAAATGGGAGCAGCTCCCGCAACGAGCAGCCGGCAATGTGCATCCAGGTTATCCGTCCATTGATCCATTCATATCCCTGTGGTGATGCTTAATTATTCATCCGTACCAACACGCCCAACTCATCCGTACCACTAAGAGACACGTTCCCATCTATGCTAATTTGCGAATGCTCTGTGGCAAACACGTATCATTGCACAGGGTGAGCGATGATACCTTGATACGGCCACTTTGAACTTTGCCACCGTGAAACTTGCGTTATCAATTTTCGCATTGTTGTTCTACATACAAACACTGGTTCGAGAACACTGGAAAAAGTATCGTGATGCCTCAGAACGCATTGAGGCTTAGGCAAATACGTGTACTGCCAATCTCTGCCATGCTTGTTGAAGCGCCATACGTTAAAGGTTCCACAGACACTAGCGCCAGGTTTCCCTCACACGTACTGTTACCAAACTTTATGAACCGCCACAGCCGGAATTCGATCCCGCGACCTGCGAGTCAGCAGCCGAGTACCTTAGGCACTAAATCACCACGACACAGCGAACATGCTTCTCAACATGAAATATTGCCGTAATATTGTGTGGTACAAGCCTACAATGCCATCAGGCGTCAGAACATGGGATTATCATAATGACTTCATAGTTTAAAACCGCTCCAAAAGCGCACATGTTACTGCACCCTTAAGGCTACGTAGTGGGTGCATAGCAAGTTCAAAAAAATATCATACACTAAGTGGTTAAAGTACGCCCTGGGAACATAATATCACTATCGCGTTGAACTATTGAATGCGAAGCTTAAAGGCCTGCTCCGGCGATTTTTGGGGTCAGTAAACCTCAATGAAATTCCCTGGCTACGTTTATTTGCACGTTTGCACCATTCATGCCAAATTGTAGGCTTCAGAGTTTCGCAGATTCTTTTCAAATTAGTTTTATAGCTTGCCTCAAAACGCTCACCTCGCATGCCAGAAATAGCACTCCCGCCAGTTCTGCCTGGCGGAAGTGATGACCTGATGTGCCACTGCAGCGTCTGCTTGTCTGCTGTAGATTGTGTGGGTTTGGCCGGCGCTTCCTTGGTTGAGTGTGCGATTTCCTTTTCCGTGTTGGTGGGCGTGCGATAGGTGCCAAGTGGTGTTGCGTGGTGAGGCACCTGCGATTCGCCATCTTTTCACCATGACAACGTGAGCGTTTTAGCCGATCGCCCTGGCCGGCGCGGACAGGTAGTGGCATTTGGCGGGCATTACGTGAAATCAGGCAGGTTCCGGCAGGGCCTCGGAGATGGCGGGCGCGCCCGCCATTTTGAAAGCTGTGGTTCTGGCGACGTCAGGAAAATGTGTACGTCACATGTGGAAACGTACTCGGTTGAGTTTCGGTTTTGGTATTGCGGTTGTTCGGTAATTCATTTCGAATTTTTTTAGCATTTCAGTTATCGAGTGCGTCGAAAGAGTGTCTAAGGGACATAAAATCACCGTTATCCTGACATTGCCAATAACTCGCCGAAGGGTCCCCCAATTTTCGGGCTGTTGGATTTCGATTTCTGTGGACCAGTCGCCGCGAGTAGGGGGATTTACCCAAAGTCCAGGGTGCATATTCGTTTCTGAAGCCCACATGCGTTACCACGGATTCCGGGCAAGAACATCTTCGCCGTTAAAAACACCGTGCCCGCACCTAGGGACAACAACGTCCGAGAAATGAGCGCAATCATAGAGTTACCCGCAATAACACCCTACGCTTACGCAACACTTAATGGAAATGAGCAGCATTACTTGTGTCCATGTGGTTCGAGTTTGTCAATAAATTCGCCCTTGCGCTGCCAATTGCTGGCTTCCTGGCTAGCTCAGCTGATATAATAATCTCCCCGGAAAGGCATTGGTCCTGGGTTCAATCCCCGGACGTGAACGATTTTTTTTTTTGCAGCTAAGATGCTTTTTTTTCTGAAAAATTTTTATGGATTTGCAAGTGACTTCGTGCCCCAAACGGGAGGTTATCTGTTTTCGCTTTGTTACACAACGCTTGTAAAAAACTCGAGAAGAATATTGTCACGTACTTGCTTAAGAAAGACTATCGCAGTTGTGTATGTACCATGAAGGACCATGAAATGGACGAAAAGAAAACTCGCTTGCCCGTTCTATTAAAGAGACCAACCTGCTTCTGGTGTCTCAATCTCTGCGGCAAGACCTCTGTTTTGACGTCGTGACACTGGTGGAGGTGCTGCAGCCTAGAAACTGATGCAAGACAGTATTATTTGGACCCGTTCACCAAGGCCAGAGACTCAGCCGGTCGTGACGAGGGGCTGACGTCGTGACAATATTCTGCGTGGTGTTCTCTTAGTGACCCGAGCCACCAGCAAACAGTGTTGTTTCTTTTCTAAGCATTTCGGGTCAACCAGATACTTCCTGTTTTGAATATTTGAAAAAACAGTATTTTAAAAAGTGAGACGGGCGGTACGAAATCAATGGTTCTGGTTAAAGGTAATATTATATTCCATACCTATCATTTAGTGTCACATCATCACTTGAAATAAAGGCCAAATAAATGTCAGGGTCAATAATAAAATTACTTGATTGGAGTCATTGAAATGGCGGATGGTCTTGGAGGAGAAGAAATAAATATTATTATTCAGAAACTATTTCTTCTCTATTTGCATGCTGATTCTTTATTGTTTTACATGCATCAAAAACCGTTTGTATGCATGCCGAATGCCCAATGGAGTATGAGCCTCTGTGAGGCCGCATGGACTTCAGCTCTTGGTCCTCTTGCTGTAAACCGAAAGAAATTATAAACGAAAGAAGGAAAGAAAGACCTGGTGTGGTTTTGCGGTTGAATACTTGATTACCACACAGAATGTTTGTGTTAGAGTCCCGCTGGAACCCTCACATTTATCCATTGCATGCGTTGGGTCGAAGCTGCCGATGTCAGCTTTTTCTTAATATATTTCGGTTTAACTTACGCATTTCTGTTCTCGCCGTTCCTGGGTATACTTACAAACTGTCAATCACCTATGGCGCATACTCCCATACCTGTGGCATATGCTTAGTCATGGTATGCGCAAATGTACCACGCGCTTCAGGCAAAAAAGGTTCGACCGACGTACATGAGGGGATTGTCACATTATTTATGCCATGACCAGCCCAGTCATACTCGTCAAACCACCTTCCCCTTTCATACTACTTTTGTTTTACCCCAAGTTTAAGGGGCCCCGGCAACACTTCATTCAAGTAGTTATGCCGGTGATGATGACATTATTTAGGTCTAGAGAAGATGTGAGGTAGAACCTGCGCCATACGGCTAGTCCCAGGTAGGGCAGCTTGGCGGCCCGTTCACGGGCACTCGACGACCAGGGGTTGGGTTCGGGGCGGGGCAAAAGCACTGCTCACCTGTCCTCGCTGAAGGCGAAGCCGATGGCTTCACATTCCTACAACACACGGTTCAGTGTTGCTAAAATAGCCATGGAATGAATTAACTATAGGAGCTTACTGCTTTACGAATTCCCCACCACAAAAAAAAACATTTAGAACCCATCCAGTGCGAGTTGATTTTCAGGTATTTGTTGCACACGGTAATTGCGTTCTCTCTTCCCTAGTCCAGGTGTAGGCGCAGAAAGCTAAAGAAGGAGGAATGGCATGAGGGAAAGAATGCGTCATGCGTGCGTGGAGATCTCGAGCATCTCTCTTTATTTCATTTCTTTTTCTTAATACGTGGCTTTTCCGGGCGATCTCATGCACGTGCGTCGGCAAGTAGCGGCTTCCCGCGGCGGTCCGAGTAACGACCAAGCACGCCATGCTCAAATCAACCAATGGCTGATGCAGTGGCTGTGACGAGTGATTTTCGAGCTTTTATCATCATTTGTGGAGAGAAAAAAGCAGCACTTTCCAACTGACTTGGAGAATTTGTCACGAATTCCAGGGCACGCGCTGCGTTATATACTAGTTCGCTCGTGTTTTCTCGGGAACCACGACTACCCATCCGCAGCGTTTTCTGACCATGTTCAAAAAGTGTTGCAGAGCCCTGTTGAAATGGCTGCTTTAGGGCGTACGAGCCTTCGGTGTACGCGGCAACACCAGCGTGGGTCTACCTAGGGAGTGCGATATGTATTTTATTGCGATAGCAATTATGTCTACAGTCTCGGTTGTTTTTTGCCGTCGCCGTCATTCACGTGTATTTATATAAAGAATAAAGACGTTTGTTGGTTTGACCCTGCATTTTTCACTGTTCACTATCATTTCGTCTGGTGGACCAGACTTTGTCATAGTCTGGTCCACGAGACGAAAACTTTAGTGAAAATATACAGTGTCAAACCAATGAAAGTCTTTAGTTCCTGTTTGTTATTCTATCGGGATCCGCGTTATATATATATATATATATATATATATATATATATATATATATATATATATATAATATATATATATATATATATTATATCTATATATATATATATATATGGCCATAGACCATCTTCGGGAAGGTTCAGCGGCGTGGCACCGGTATGAAAGGTTGGAAGCAGCAGTCATGGGTTAAGGGGAGCAACAAGCTCATAGCTGCTTTCGGTCCGATTCCCTGTGCCACCTGCCCATGTAACTCGACCTTCTCTCAGGACGGAACTCGGGAAAAGCCCGACCTAGAGGATGCGATTCGAGCCCCTACCATCCTGTCATCTGTCGGTGACCAAGATGTAGGAACAATTCATGATTACGATAACTCTGCCTTGCACAGGCACTTCCTGCTGTCCGTATTTAGAGCTCCTGAGGAGCACCCGGCTCGACGGTGTAGCTGTGGTTCGGCGGGTTCCCTGATGGCAAGCTTTGCGCAACACTCCGCAGAGGCCCCCAACGCAGGTCGTCCGGTCGACCTAGAGGCGCCGGCCCCCATCCTACTGAACATACTACCACCTAATGAGACAGGTCTTTCCGCTGAGTCTAATAACATCCATCTGACCAGATGGATGAGGATATGCGTGCGACGCATGCACTGCCTGAATCGGTAGAGTCTCCGATTGTCGGAACGGCTTCCGTCGAGGATCTCCCGCCAGTACGCAGCGTGGCTTCAAGAATCGCTGACTTTACAGCGTCCGGGAGCCCCATAGCGACAACGCTGCGCAAGTCACGGACTACGCAAGTCACGGCACAGGAGCCACGCACAGATCAGCACGAGGACTTCACCCCAAGTTGGTACAGATGTCTAATCGCACCGAAAACATCTCTCGATCTGCAGAAAATTGTGCAGATGGCTGCATAAGATGCTACCCGTTTCGTTGCCGGATCCACCATATCCTGCCCTGTTTTCTAAAATGTGGTGGGACAAAAGAAAACGTTCTGTGATCAACCTGCGACCATGTCGATCCAGTTGGGGCCGCCCGCCAGAACCATCTCCAAGAAACCACACCACCACAGGAAACTTGTACCACGAGAGTGCCTGCTCGGTCAACCAATGTAAAACCGGAGTCGAACTACTTTCTCTGAAAAGTCGCAACGTGGCCGAGGCTGTAGACTTCTACGCGGCAGTCAATGTCGTCCCACGGAGTCATCATCAACAAAGGGACCAACCAGGACCCAGTCCCCACTACGACATGGCGAACGACCCCGGCTACATAGCCAGTGTCGGCCGCCAGAGCCAATTTCGACAAACTTCCAGCGTGGTCGGGGCCGACCACGACGATGCAGCCAACCTCGCCCACCTGACGCAATGTCAGCTGCTGCAGCTAGCCTCACCCACCTGAACATTGTCGTGTGGCCCATCGACAATGCTTGCAGTCATGGCCGAGTGTGACGACCAAGACCGAAACTGGCACTCTGGCTAGGCGAGCGAGGAAGAAGGCAGAATAGAACAGCTTGCCCGACGAACGGGTGTTGTGCCTGTCTCGCTCATTACAATATATATATATATATATATATATATATATATATCTATATAGTATATATATAATATAATATTATATATATATATATATATATATATATCTATAATATATATCTAACTATTATATATATGTCACGTGCTACAAAAGGTCTTCAACCTAGGAAGGAACTGAGCTGGCGGGGAGACCGCACCGAAAACCGGCAAGATGGCTGGCCTTCAATAATAAACAACTCGCCAGAGCCGTGCTCCTCGTCGACATTGTCCTTCCATTTTTCGCGGGGCAGCCTGGCTTGCGCTTGCCGTAACTAAGCGGCCCCACGTGGCATTATTACCCTCTCAGAAACAAAAGGCGTCCACTCCGAGCTCAGAAAGTACAAAGTCAAAGTCGGGGCGAACCAACAGAAAATACGCGCATACTCATAAAAACAGTGATATGGTTCATGCGCAGTCGCACTACCGCGTGAAGTACGGCTTCATGCGCACCACGTGGACAATCTCTGAGGAGTGCCTTCGCCGTCGTGCGAGAAGCCGCCGTCCAAATTTTCGGAGCCTCCCAGGAGCGGCGCCGGTGCGCTCGCCAAGCCCTAGGCGGGAAAACTAACGACAGCGAGCTTCGGGAGCGAGGCCGCTGACACTCGACGCAAGCAAGGCCTTTCACCGACGCAAGCACGGACACGGAGCGATTCCCAGACGACAGAGACGAAAGCCAGAAGCAGATTTTCCTGGATATGCATGTGGTAGTCGACGGTCACTACGACGTAGTGCATTATTGAACACAGGGGAGGACTACTCGATCATAAGCGGGAAACTAGCAGCGCACATAAAGAAAAGTTGTAACGCCTTGGTACGAAGAACGAATTTGTACTGCCGGCGGGCACGTAGTCACCCAATCGGCATATGTGCACTACAGAGTGAGCATTTTTTTGCGGGAGCACGGCGCATTATCGATCTTCGAGAGCATACCGTGACGTTTTCGACAGCTGGATCCTCCGACAAACCTGACGACATCCGTGACAGCACGCTTCGCGTCTTCTGCCGACAGCATCACGTTGCCTCCG
>WOVY01014981.1:0-63542 GCA_013436015.1 Rhipicephalus annulatus | reverse complement strand
AAAAAAAAATATAGTTGACCCCCCCCCCCCCCCCCCCCGAATCCCGCCCACCCCAAAAAAATCACAGCATATCCACGGAGTGAATGATGATGATTGGGGCGAAGCGTTCGTCCATCCGTCCATTCATCTGTCTGTCCTTCCGTCAACTATACGAAACTGTCAACTATACGATAACCACTGAAGCTATTTAGTGCTATTATTTCCAAGGAGATATTCACACAACGCCATCTATTGAGCGATCCATAAACTACAGGTGGCAACGTACTGCTGCTACTACTACTGCTAACGAGGAGGAAATGTCCACACCCTTATGAACCTCGGCCTAAAAAAACAAAAAAAAATCTCTGGCTACGTCCCTGGCGACATTCGAACGCCTAGGCAACTAGAGAAGTTATCTCACTCATGCACTCGATAACGTTCTCCAAAGATGTAATTGCTTTCCGGCTCATGAACACAATTCATTGGTGCACACGTTTTTTGCATTAGCCTTTGTGGACAGAATTCCGCGAAGTTGTAAAGTTGCATGCGACTATAGGCGCTATAAGTGTCTGCGCATCTTTTGCGCCATGCAATATCAGCGGGCTGCAGATCTTGTGACGGCAAGGCCCACTATAAGCAAATAAATAATTACGCAGTGATGGTGGCGCGAACACCAATATTCATGTGGGTTAAAGCAATTACACCCCGATTAACAAGCGACGTGATAATAAATATTTGAAACGCCAAACTAATACAGGCATGTGAATATGGAGTTATTACATATTTATAACATGCAAGTAACGTTCTAGGCACAGGATTTTAAGGGCCCCTCAGCAACCGCTGATGGATGAACGAGCGCTTTTTTCTCGCCCAGCGCCGGTCTCCCGTCTTTTCGACACAACTCGTGACGCCAGCTGTTGGTTAACGTGACGTCAGCATAAAATAAGTTTTTGATTGGTCGATAAGCGAGATTCAATAAACTGTCGCCTACTCTGTTGTGCTATGCAGTCGCACACCGGTTGGGCCTTGCCTAGCATGACCATTGCGCGTGATAAAGCGATGATCACTTTGTTTTCCGCATTTGTGACTGCACAGGTGGAGACAGGAGCATGTATTCGAGAAATGACAAATCCTGTCTGGCTCAATTCTTAGAGCTGACATTCCACGTGTTTCATGAAGAAATTAGGGGCGAGGAGAGAATAGCGCTTTTATAGGAAGGAGTGAAGGCGCGAAAGAAACCATGTCTCGCTTTTGAACTCGCTGTGGCTTAGGGGCCCTGACACCCAATTTTCGATTATAATCAGTGACACGCGAGTTGTGCATTCACAAATAAGGTAACGAAATTGTATCGGATTTGTCGAGGCACATAATTTATAATTTAATCTTTTATAAGCACGCGAACGGTATGAGAGTCGGGCAACAACTGGCACGCTCGCCAGCCGTGCACAGAAGAAGCAGCTACAGCTGCACCACCGTCTGCATTCTGGCGAATGATGTCGTTTTGCGGCCAGCCGCACGTGAAATTGAGATATTTTAGCTTTCTTTAGCTTGTCACCGAAATCGAACGACCTACAGGGGCTGGAACATTGGTAGACCATGGCACGACGCTTCCACTTCGGCATGCAGCACATGATACTGCACACGCCGTGGCGAAATGGCGGTCCCCTGTGGTGGACCTGGTTCATAGCAGTCAACTTCAAGGGCTTGTATTGCACTGAAATATTCGTTTACCGTTCACCTATCATATCTGCATAGGTGCAATAGACACTCTGCTTCTGGTTTTCAGTGAAAAGCAAACTGCTGAGTGATCTTGCCATGGCCCCTTGAACGTACTATAGTTGAATGTAGTAAGCTTTTGAATGTACTATATTGACTGTACTATAATTTGTGGGCTTGAAATTGCGTCAACACAGCGTACATCTTGCTCTCGTTAATTGATTTTATCAATAAAAAGCAGCAGGACGTTCCTGGTTCATGTGCCAAAATAACAACGATACTCGAGAGCGATGTGCCGACAGTATTCACGTGACGTCACAAAACCCGACTCCCATAGTGTTAACACATTATTGACAGACAGCCTCAATGACGTCAGTGGGATTCACGTTAAAAAAACAGAGGCAGAGACTGATAACTGCAATCATTTATATTTATCTGGCTGTCTTTAATCTACGCATGATCGCTTCTGGAAATCGTTGAATTGAAACACGCGACATGCTTCATTGATGTTTGTTTGATATGAGCTCTTGCATACAGTAAGACCGTTTTCCTCAAAAAAGTGCATCCCGGTGTTTTTCAGCGACGTGATGGAAATCCGATGGACAGCGCTAATCATCACCAGTGGCTGTCTGTGCATCAGCGGAGCCTTGGTCTCGGCGAACACTGCCAAGTACTACACCTCAGTCACTCCCTGTAAGTGTTAGTCGCCTTCTAGAAACAACCTATCAATAAGTGGATTATTGTCTTCGCTCAACGAGCTGCAACTTCATCGAACTTATACGCTTCTGTGTGGGCGTATTCACGTATGTCTGTCAGTGCTGGGTAGCCCCGTTTTGCTGTAAAATTTCGATGGGGGAATTGTCTGGATAGTGTACACGAGACTTGTAAAACTAAGTGACCATAGTGTGTGGTATTTTGGATTTACGCTGTGTCTGTCTTATTATTAGTCATCTTGGCATTAGTGTACTGCGTAGTTGGTGAGCTAAGGACAGGTATCGTGTGCACTTTTATTGCCAAATCAATCGATAATAAATGTGCAGTCGATGCAATGAACCTGCATGTGGTCGCCTTATCGGCAGGCATTCTTTCTGCTAATGAAAGTGAACGGTACATTTTTTGCGTGTTTTTAAAGAAACGAATATTCAGAAATCACTGATCTTCCTTGCGCTCATTACTGCAGGGAAACAATGGACTATTGGAAGGAGGCCATGCGAAGGCGTGCAAGGCGAAACTGGACTTTGCATGTTCAACTGGGAATGCATCCGCCAGGAAGGCACCATGCTGTCCGCCTGCATGGACGGTTTTCTGCTTGGTGCCTGTTGCAAGCTTCCTGACGTAGCAAACGTCACAACTTCTATTGGACCGAGCCGAGCGCGTACACGAACCGAGGACTTGTCCAAGGTCAGCAGCGTCGTCACAGTCGACGCCAGCACACTGCCGTCTCCTTTGACACGCACCCCGAAGCATCGCGACTCCCTCCCAGCACGACCACTACTGAGGCACCCACGACAGTCAGCGCTATAGACCAACGACGCTGTTGTCGAGACCCAGGCCGACGACTCTGTGGCCCATTCTCACGTTACCCTCAACAGTGAAGCGGCCGGTGGTCGTGAGTCCAACGCAACAACCGCAAGCGACGACTCTGAGCAATCATCACAAGCCACCGAGCATTACTGCCCCGGCCGTGACCACATGGATTGACAACGCGGGCCAAACGTACTGTTCACGCCGACTAAACTGGCCTTGCGACCTTCGCCATTCGTTCCGACAACAATGTATGTGCAGCGACCCTCGCTACATACTGTACTCGCAAGCACGCCATTGGGATGCTAAGCTCTCTCATAACGAGGCCTTCTTGCGGCCAGTTACAATGGCCATGAAAACGCGCCCGACAGTCGCAACATTGAAGCCATTCAAGAAAACTACCGCTGTGAACACTCAGTCCGACGCAGCGACCACACCAATGCAAGGGGACCCATATACGACGAGCCAGACACCTTCACGACCTACGCCAACGAAAAAAGTACGTAACTGTCTCAGAAACGCCTTTACAAACCGTGACGGCGCAGAAGTACGGTTCCCCTGTCACAACGTCATCACAGGCAACGCAGGCGGAAACTCATGCAGCTACCACGGAATCCTCCGCTTTCCAGACTGCTTCGACACACGAGTACGAGTCCCCTACTGCGATCATGCTGCATTCCACTACACCACAAAAGTATGGGTACTCATCAACTCACTATTCAACATCTCAGTCCCCGTTTCAAACAATGCCATATACCACAGGGGAATACACATCTCATGCTGTCAGCAGACTTCCGCCATCAACACTGAATGACCTTTCGGATCTCGACGCCGGAAGTAAGACCCCAGGCGTATCCCACAACCCTGGGTATGCTCATGCCCACGGAAAGCGGAAAACGTTCACACGACGCGTCATCCAGGGTTCGTTGATCTAACAGAGACAACTACGACACAACCACCCCCGACGAACTGATGGAATACACGCTTGGATTTTGACGTCGAAAACCGACCAACAGTGACAGAACAAGTTATGGCGCTACGTCTGGCCAGACGTCATTTGGAGAGGTCACAGACGTCACCGTTTTCTGACGTCGCGTCAGCAGTCGCCTCGGCTTCCACGGAACCGTTCTCTACGCCGCGACCGTCCACAACGACCACAAGAAGCTGAAAACACGCTCTCCAACGACGACGCCCCAAACAAAGGCTCGACCTTCAACGATAGTGTTCCAAGCCAAGCCACACCAGCCTCGCCCGCCACCATCCCCAACAACAATTTCCAACGACATACAGCACATGACTTATCCTTCTAAGGCCACGCTTTGGCCATCGACGGTCTTCAAAATTCCGTTGCGTACAACGCTCGCCGCTAGGCCATCCCCAAACATGCTCTTTGTAGGAACCGCCACTCGGCCAATGTCAATTACTCAGGCCCACATAACGTCAACTACACCTCAGACGACGACCACGCTGCCTAAACGCACAAAGAAGCCAACGACAACGACTACAGCAATGAGAGAACCGATACCCGTAAAAACTACAATGGCGGTGTCAGCCGCGACCAAGCCGAAAAGCACGCCGAAGCCCATGAAGCCAGTCCTACCTATGCCGGCCCGTCCTGCGAAGCCTACAAAGGGACCGCTGCCCATTAAATCTCCGACAAAGAAGACTACACAGAAGCCTCCCTCTAAGATGCCGCCGTCCTCGAGCTCATCCACGCGTCCCTCAACAGTGAGCGTGACGACGACTGAGAACTTCGTAAACAGCACGGGTCCGCCGACGTCTACGAGCAGTAAGCAGTGGGACTACCGGAAACGTAAGATCGATGGGCTTGTCGTTAATGTGCATTTCTCTCTGTTTTTTTTCTCCCCTTTCCTTCTTTCTGATGCTTTCAAGCAAAATTTTCTGGCACGCGTAAGCTCACGTTTCCAACAGCTTTCTTTCGAGCCAAGTCCGCATCTGATTCAGGTGTGATAACACGCTCCTAGATATCGGTAAAAGAGAACTTTGCATTTTATAGCCCTCGAGCAAGCCTACATTGGCCGGTAATATAACCTACGCCTTCGCACCTATCCGTGCATTATAAAGCCACTAAACGACGTCGCTTTACTTCGACGTGTGTCTGTAAAGACAGCGAGAAAGACAGTTGCTCCAAATCATAGCTGCGGTTCAGTGGCGAAGCCAGCGGTGGCACGCCCAAACCTCCCCCCCTCCCCCTCCCGAAATTTTATTTCTGCACGGCATCCAGAGCGCAAAATTACCATGTGCCAGTGCCCCCCCCCCCTCTCCTTAAAATTAAAGAGCCCCCCCCCCCCGAAATAAAATTTCTTCCTAGTGCCCCCGCAATGGTTTATTATGCTTTATCTTCGGTAGTGCCTTTCGACACAAGACATCGCAAGACAGACCTGCGAGGAAAAAGCACTGTATCCACCGTAACCGTTGGCTTTATGTAAGTACTCTCGTACCCGTTCCAGCTTGCACGTTCCGCCACTGTGCTCCAATATGGCTGTTTTGGTGCCGCGCAGCATGGGGCAGCCATATTTGACAGCAGTTGACCTGATTCACAGTGATAACGTCGCCGAAATGTTATTGACCTGTGTATGTGAATAGCGAAAGAACCTTCATGCGATACAATGTTAACTTTAGCACGACGTCACTAATTTCGCCTTCCAATACGTTTGTACCTCAACATGGTGGCTTCAATGACGTCAATGCGAGCCATCCATATAAGGTTGGCTTGTAGGGCCAGTTGGTGCATGTATGGTACTTCGTTTGCATGCCAGCAGCCGCATATAATACTTCATGTTTAGCGATTATAACCTGTTTAGGACCTTGTATATACCCTAAATTTACGACGACTTGACATTTGGAACGTGGCAAGCTGGTGATTTTGAACCTCGCGAAAGTGATTTACTAGCACGAGAAAACTTTTTTTCCTCTATAGTGTCCTTTTAAGTAGGTTTACCTGCTGCTTGTGTGTTGTCCAATATTATGTCAGCGTGTCACGCAGTGCGGTGAAATGTTTACTTAGCGTATATTGCGCATGTTAGCATGTCTTGTAAGAGCGACACAATTATTTTTTTCGTTTTGTGTTTTCGCAGCACACAGAATACTTGTGGCAAGTGTATTGTGTAGTGGGAGTAATACATGACAATTGAGTGCCCACACGCACGGACGACGATTAGATGATATGCATTGTAAACCATGGTTGTGCTGTCATCTTTATAAAATACTGCTTCTGTAAGGGAACAAACTAAAACGCGTATAGAGAGATTACAGAAGTTTTGCACATCCACAAGCTTGGAACAGACAAGTATATCAGCAGGCCATGTCTGTCCCGGACGAACTATCAGCTTCGATTCATTAACATTTTCATAGCTAGATATAGTTGCCTTCAAATAATTTCATGTGGTTACACGCTTGCATCATTTGATTCACCTGTGTATCGTTCTCTCAGACCCAGTGGTTAGTCTAGCACCCTTCGTTTTTTTCTTAATCCTGTGACAAGCTATTCTAGTAATGCCTTACGATAAAGCGTCCTGCCGTTGAAATGCCGGCAAGATAACAATCTAATCGATGACTATCTGATCGCCTAGCGTATCAGCGCTCGCACCCTTGGCGTCATGTTGCTTTCACCTTATCCTACAATTTTTCTTTTTGACCCATAAAGACTGCGGAGTCAGGCCGCTACATCCCAGGGCCGGATCGTCGGCGGAAGGAACTCGTTCATCGGTGAATGGCCGTGGCAAGTACGTTTTGCACTACCCGCAAGTCTTCCTGCTTCCTTATTTACGACTAGACGTGCCGCAGGCGATGCTCATCTCGGGACGCTCGGAGGAGTGTCACGGCTCCTATATATATTGTATTTTGTTTTCACAGGTGCTCGTCAAGGAGGCAAACGTGGCTCGGCCTGTTCATAAAAAATAAGTGCGGCGGCGTGTTGATCAGCGACAGGTACGCCCTAACTGCGGCCCATTGCCAGCCAGGGTAAGATTTTTTTTTTCTCTTCCCGTTCGAACGTAAGCCCTTATCAATTTCGAATCTTCTCAATCGCACTACCTTGACAAAGAGTATGCACTTCATCATGGACAAGATGTAAAACGAACGGACTTCCATTCAAGATCATTTAACCCCACGAAGCACGAGTCTCAAAACAAAAGCACCAACTTGATCCCTCAAATTTCTCGGCATACAGAGCGTATTCATGTTGTAAGAACAGCCAGATATTACTCCCAATTATAATGATTAGCACTGAATTCTGCTATGTAGAATTTTTTCGTTAACGAAATATGAGGTTCCCATGCAACATGTAAAACGAAAAACACTGCGTCTTGTGGTTCAGTGTTTTCCCAGCACAGTCGTCTTTTGTTAATGTGGACCCTGTTAATATAGAATACCGGCAGTATGGACGAAATTATGGCCTACCACTTTCACGCCATGCAACTCTATCTGTTACGTATAAACCCGCAGTCCTGACTATATACTGAAGACGACACGGGCAAATACGGGCATTCCTATTTCCTAAGTATGGACACGGGTCAAATAAGTAAATAATTTTAAAACAAAAGCGAGAAGTTTAGCACCTGTATGCAAAGTAACTTTCCGGGATAGTGCCAGATTGTGTCATCAGATTCCCTGCACGACGCACACACGCGCATCGAGCACATTCTGGAACTGGTGCGAAGAACAGTGACAGCGCAATAAAAAAAAGCCTAAATGCTTCGCCCAGCATCATATTCCCTGTCACAACCACGTGTTGCGCTTTTTCTCTTACCGTAGAATCGAAGGCATCAGTACAAAAACGTGTCTCGTTTTTCGCTCCAGTAAAACCATGTTCTTTTCGGAACTGCCATTCTTTAATGTTTGTGTTTTTTAGCTTGATTTGGTAATACTCGCGTTATTGGTAATACTCGCGATTTGGTAATACACCGGAATAAAGGTGTTCAATAAACGCGAAAGGAGTGCATAGTTAACTTAGTCTATAAAAAAGTGATAAAAATTTATTGATGCCGTAAACATTGAGTTTATGTCGTACTTTGGGAACTAAGTTATGTGTGGCAATACGATACACAGTTGCGAGAGTGTCACACGTTTTCCTTGGTAATTATTAACGTATGTACATGCATGGTGATCGTGTTAGCTGTATTGTTACGCGTACTTGCCATTTGTTTTAGAGAACCAGAACGCTCGAGCAACGCTGCACGTAATGCCAACGCATTATAACAGCGAAATCGGCGATGACATGAACAAGCACGCAAATAAGTCTGCAATGAGAGCACAACTCGGACTGTAAGTTGCTTCTCGAGAGGCAATCAGTATGTCAATATGTCCGAAAGCCTCTTACCACTCGCGAATACCAGGTTACCGGAGACATCCATGGCACGATGAATAATAAATGAATTGTGATTGTGTTTAATATGTCGGGCTCGCAGCCCTCTAGAGCATATACCAGTAACAAACCAGCGGATAACTGGTAGTGACATCTGGTGGCGTTACCAGTAGCAAACGGTTTATGTGGAAGCTAACAACATTCCGGTAGCGCAAAGGTACACAAGGAAACCAATACGTATCAACCACTGCAAGCTCCAAAAACTTCATTTTGGTGACGATATCAATATGGAAAGTTCTTGCGGCACTCGCCACTCTCTGCAAGTCCTCGCGCTGTCAAGCTCGCGAGGACGCGAGATAAATATTTGACTATGGGGTCCGCATTTTGGAGATGCAAGAAGACCGGGTGGTAAAATTAATATCAAGTCTACGCCCCGCCGCGGTGGTCTAGTGGCCAAGGTACTCGGCTGCTGACCCGCATGTCGCGGGCTCGAATCCCGGCTGCGGCGGCTGCATGTCCGATGGAGGCGGAAATGTTGTAGGCCCGTGTGTTCAGATTTGGGTGCACGTTAAAGAACCCCAGGTGGTCGAAATTTCCGGAGCCCTCCACTACGGCGTCTCTCATAATCATATGGTGGTTTCGGGACGTTTAAACCCCATATATCAATCAAATCTAAAGTCCCCTCTATGACGTGCTGCAGAACGTCCGTCATGAGAGGAAACAAAGGCCGCATTATGACAAAAAAGGGACCAAATGTGTCGAGCCATGTCGTCAAGGTTTCACCGCATAGATTGAGCACGGACCGCTACAGCTTACGAACTGCGTTCTGCATGGACTGCAATACTGTGCACGGACAACTACGGCATACGCTCTGCATGGACGCTGCTTTTCTGCACGGACAACAGTATGCGGACTGCTTTCAGCATGGAAGCTGCGTTGTGCACGGACAGTGTTGTGCTGGTTTTTTTTTTTCTTTCGGAGTGTTGGAGACGAAGCGTTTTCGACACATTCTCAGAGGGGGCCTGCTGCGGCACAGGTTCCTGTCGTCGCTGCTGGTGATCCTGGGCGAGCACGACCTGTCCGGGGACATCGGCCGCTTCAAGCCGGTCTCCATTCCCGTGCGGCGCATGATCGTGCACCGCCGATACAACCCGGCCACCTTCGAGAACGACCTGGCCCTCCTCGAACTGGAGCGACCGGTCGAGTTCCAGCCGCACATCGTGCCCATCTGCCTGCCGGGGAGGAACGAGGACTTCACGGGGAGGACGTCCTACGTCACAGGATGGGGAAAGCTGTCGCACGGTAAGCTTAAGAGGTTTCTAAATTGACCGGTATTTTGGTATACGCGAGGAAGTTTACGGGACAAAGGGTTACCTAACGACAGCAACCATGTCTTGTGACGCATCACGCAACCCTAACAGGCCTTTCTAAAAGCACACGAGCGCCGCCAATGGGCGCACAAGCGCTCATGGGAAAGTTGGCACGCTGCATGCAGCTGCCGCGACAAGCGCGCGGAGGTCACGCATTAGCTTTCCGTTTGTGACGCGTCAGTGCTTCTCAGATCGAGTGAATGGCAAGGCGCGATATGTTACTGCGTGATTCACTAATTAACTTCGTGGTTTAGCTGATAAGGCCTGTCCGCTGTTTTCGCCTGGCCGCTGTTAAATCAGCCCTGCGGTTCAGAGGCTTCAGTTTTATTATTTTTATTTAGCGCCAGTACGCCTTCAGCATGAATGAAAAAAAAAACACATCTGGTTGCTTAGAAGGTGCGCAAGAGAAGTCCATCATTCACGGATGCACTAAAGATCAATGGCCGTCGGCACTGTTGACTAGTTAATTTTAAGGTTCTGGCAGGCGCGTAGCAACAAATATTTTTCGGGGGGGGGGGAGCATATGTGCGTTTGTACTGCAATATATGTCCGTCATGACTGCGCATGCGTAGAAAACCGTCCACCGGCATGATTATACCGTCCTCCACCCCTGTATAATATGGTTAACTAGCCAGTATGATTTAGTCAGGGAAAATAATGCAACATAAACGAATAGATATTTAGCAGGTTGACTACGTTTGCTACCCTATCACCGTAACGTGCACCTGAATGAATGCGCGAAACAGAAAAAGTGCAGTAACACAAGGACACTAGGCACTCTCGTGAACAGTCGGCCAAATCTTCAGGCATCCTGCACAAATGGCACTGTTTTCTGTGTACCTTTGCCATATGACTTAAAGGGGCCCTGAAACACTTTTTCAAGTAACCATTGAGTGAATTTGCTGGAAGAGCTTATTTGCTCACGAAGTCAACGCAGCAAAAATTTTAAGAATCCGTCCAGTGGGAGTGCAGTTACAAAGGTTTGTCGCATGCTGCAATTGTATTCTCTCTTCCCTCATCTCGACGAAGGCGTTGGAAGTTAAGTAGGGAGGGATGAATGGACCACAGAAAAACGTCACGTGGGCCTCGTGACCTTGAGAACCTTTAACGCGATAGCATTAAAGAGCTCGTGTAGCAGAAAACCCGCCGCCGGCGTCGGCCCCGTTAGTTGTGAGCGAAAAATCGTCTGTGCGACTGTGACCGAAAAATCAAGTTACCGAGATAGCCGCGGGAGGCCGCTACTTGTCCACGCATGCACGCGCGGTCACATTGGTAAAAGCCGCGCATTCGAAGAAAAAAAAAGTGCTCAAGGTCACGAGGCGTGGTAGTTTCTTTGCCCTGCCCCCTCCCTGCTTCACTTCCAGCCCTTTCATCGGGACGAGAGATGAGATAATGCAATTGCAGCATGCGACAAACTTTTGTAACTCCACTCGCACTGGACGGATTGTTAACAATTTTGCGGCTTCGAATTGGTGAGGCAATAAGCTCTCCTAGTGAATTCATTCCATGGTTAGTTGAAAAAGTATTTCAGGGCCCCTTTAACGCATTTTGTTCGACAGGTGCTACGACGAAAACGAGCCCATTCGGCGATAATAGCGCACGCTGGTCCAATCTACTGTGCGCGTGTTTTTGTGCGTACGTGTGTATGTAACAAGCCATATGAATAAGTAGGCACTTAGCGGTTTGAAGGGTGCACAGGGGTTGGATTTCGTTATAGCGTTGCACTCTTAAAGGTGAGGCTTAAGGGCCTCCCCAATGTTTTTTTTTTCTTCGAATGCGCGACTTTGTCAGTGTGCGTGCGCGCACGCGTGGACAAGTGGCGGCCTCCCACGGCGATCTCTGTAACGAGTGAGCGCGCCATGATTAAATCGATCAATGGCTGATAGATGGGCTTGGTACGTTTCATTTTTGGGTATATTCCATGACTTGTCGATAGAAGAGAAAGCCATTTTCAGGTGACTGATAATTTATATGAATTCCAGGTCGCGTGCTGCGCTATAAGAATTGGCTCGCGTGTTTTCGGGAGCCCATACTACCAATCAGCAGCGTTTTCTGACCAAGCTCAAAAAGTGTTGCAGGGCCTCTTTAAGCTCTAAAAAGGGTGAGCACAAGTGCATGCCCTCAAAGCACATGCCAGGACAATTTTTTTGCAACTTCGTTTTATCATATATGGTGCTGACCGACGAAAAAGTGGTCGCTGCACAGGATGGTTGAAGTTCTGGCCGGTTGTACTTTTTTTCTCCACTTCTGCGAAGTCCGTGCGCATGTCTCACACATGAATGGTCACTAACTCGCTCAATTGAAATTCGTCATCGCTGATGTTGCCAGTGTGAAACGGCGTGTTTGTATAAGTAGGTAGCAGTTCGGCCTTATGTCTGTCACCATTTTATTTTCCACTAAAATATAACGTTTTATTACCTGCTAAGTCAGCTGTTTTCGACCTCCAAGTTCATTGTTATCTCGTATTTAGGCTACTCAACACTTTTGCTTTTATTCTCGTAGAATTTTAGTGCTTTTGAAAGATGAACCTCTTCTCCAAAACCATCTGTCGATTTGAAAGTGGCTTAATTTAGTGCTATGGCTTAAATCAAATCCCAGCTGTCTATTTTTCGGTAGACTTTGGTTAGGGTGACGTTAAACCCTGCAATTCCGCCATCCTAGTTACACCACCGAACAATGTGTGTCCCGTTTTTTATTGTAGTTTGAATTTCAACTCTTAAGTAAATGAGGTTAAATTATAGAGCTCACAACTGTATTATGCATTATCTATCGAACGCATGATGTGCCACTTTTGTTTTCGCTTCTGGTTGCCGTACAAATTTCGGTAAATCTTCCTTTTCTTAACGTCACTTTGTTTATTAGATGCGGAGCATCTTATACTCGCGCCTTGTAGTGCGCCGTCCGCGCCGTCCACACCGCTTCTCGAACATTCGACAGCTGACGCGCGCGCATGCGCCGTCGCGCCGTCGCCCACTCTTCCACCACCTGTGCATCCCTTCCTCCTCTACACACCGCGTTCGACATCTACAATTCTCCTGATTCTCCAGTGGACGCGCATGTGGCGTCGCGCTTCGAGAACATTCAACAGCTGACAGTGCATGCGCCGTCGTGCTGTATATATACTCAAGGTCGGCGCTCGCTCGCTCAGTTGCCGCTCGTCCGTTGGTTTGTACGGCGCGTCGACGTCCGAAGTCGCCGTGAAATGAATGCCAACGAATCCACAAACAGAATGATCGACGTCCCTTCGACCAGCGCCGTCCTTTCGCATACGTGTGTATGTGTTCACTCATTTAACACCCCCTCCTACAATCACGTTAACCAATTTAGCCATCGACCCAAGTAAGTCGCAATTTAACACCCCATTTCACAACCACGTTAACCAATTTAGCCATCGACCCAAGTAAGTCGCACTTTAACACCCCGTTAACCAATTATATGCTCCGCATCCTCCTCAGTGTTCCCCCGAGGGAAGCTGCGGGCAATTTTTTTAGTTCATCACTTTTCATTTAGTTTTTGTGATTTCACGGTGAAGCCCTTTATTATTAGTTGCTGTTTACAGGCGCCATCCGTCACCAAAATGCTGATTGGTTGTATTGTGGACGAGAAAAATATTCATGGTCGACATTCGCGAAGATAATAAACGTTACTGCAACAGCAGTGCACCGCACCTGCCTTCACCCGCCCCTCGATTTTGACCTGCTCCATCACAATCATTGTTAAAGTCGAGCAGCAAAGATTGCTAAGCTTCTCACCACACCACTCTACACGTCAAATCAAGGAGGAGGAAGGAGGAGGAAGGAAAGACAGGGAGGTCAAATCAAAATGAGAGACAAAGCGAAGCATGCGGTTGGACGCTGACAAATTACCAGAGGCATTAGACAAACCTTGTCTTGTCGCCCCGCCGTAGTGGTCTAGTGACTAAGGTACTCGGCTGCTGACCCGCAGGTCGCGGGATCGGATCCCGGCTGCGGCGGCTGCATTTCTGATGAAGGCGGAAATGTTGTAGGCCCATGTGCTCAGATTCGGGTGCACGTTAAAGAACCCCAGGTGGTCGAAATTTCCGGAGCCCGCCATTACGGCGTCTCTCATAATCATATGGTGGTTTTGGGACGTTAAATCCTACATATCAGTCAATAAAACCTTGCCTTGTCTTAAAATCGCAACATTCATGGCGCATCTAAGCTCTAAAGAAAATACCTAAGCGTACCGTGAATAAGCCACACTATCCTCTTCTCTCTCAAGTGCATTCATAATATATGAAATATTTAATTTTCAGTGGAACAACCAATAATCGCCTTTCTTCGTGACGCCCTATACTCGGCGCAGGTGGGTCGGTGCCGAACGTGCTGCAGTACGTGCAGGTGCCGATATTGAGCAACGAGAAGTGCCAGAAGATGTTTCTGCTGGCGGGACACATAAAGTCCATCAGGGAAAACTTCGTCTGCGCTGGCTACGACGGCGGCAACCGAGACTCCTGCGAGGTATACGCTAATGAAATGAACAGCCAGATGTCTCACTTTTTTTCGCTGCAAATTAAAATGATTTAACTAGCGATGTGTAACGTGAATAAAAGTTAAATGTAGTAAACTACGGTCAGCTCGGTTCTCCAGGATCGCACTTGATTACAGAATAAGTTGAGGAAGAATATTCTGGAAAAAAATACATATATAAAATAAATCCTACGTATACTTTTACGGGAAACGGACCATTGCGCAGTCAGTAGCGCTTGACGTCATGAGTGATGAATCGTTGCTTTCGTTCTTTGTGATACAGGGTTACATGGACTGCTCGTACATGTGTGCGTTTTTGAGGGTGTATGTATGCGTACGTGCATGTATTGTGGAACAACACAATGAAGAAACATGTAAAAAGAGGTAAAGATAGGTGTAGCAGTAAAACCCTCAAGAGCGTAATAACAATGATTATCAACAAAATGATCAATGTATTATAATCAAGCAGTTCAGCCACGCATGAAAGACCTACTCAAACTGTGCTCTTGTTCTGACTGAACAAGCCCAACAGAACGCCAGACACATCATTGTCGTTAATGATTTTTTTTGCTGATTGTGTTGCTTCATAATACTGGAGCTTGCCAGTATCCAGCTAAAAACTAAAGACCCATCGATGTAAGATGCGTGTGTTGAGATAGCACTCACGTTCTGTGTACCGTGAAGCTTGCTGATAATTTTCGTTTGGATATCGTTGCAGCGACGAAAACAGTGAACTGACACTGAAGCCCATCGTTCACGTAACGAAATGGCACAACAGCAACCATTTTTTCTCACGATGGCATGGTTAATATCCCGTTCCCCCCAATGAAAATGTAGTCAAACGCCTTTTGACCTCGGATGATTAGGTTCTGGCGATTTTGTTTGCACCATCCCCTTCCAAAACCAAATCTCAACGGAAGTGAGCAGCACATGAAAATAAAATGGGCGGGTTGCTTTGAACGCAATGACGTGTAAAATGAGTGAGTGTAACGTTTGTACAATCATGCTTCGCAGGGTGACTCGGGTGGACCGCTGACGCTGCTTCGGGACGACGGCCGCTGGGTGTTGGTGGGCACCGTGTCGCACGGGATTCGTTGCGCCGAGCCCAACATGCCGGGCGTCTACATGCGCACCTCAGCGTACCGCGCCTGGATAGACAGCGTCACCGGACAAAAGTCCTGACAAGCTCGGATCCTTCGTTGGACCCTTCCGCTACGTTAGCAGGAAGCATTGTGTGAACGCCTCCCCCCTTCCTTTTGAACTGTGACAGATTTACTGCGTCACCGCTTTCCGATCACTATCGCAGTGAGGAAGTCTGCGTGGACGGTGGTGGCTTTACCCAAGACTAGCAAGACATGCAGCGACTACTTTCGACAATCATCCTGTTCAAAGAACACCCATAGACATCTCGGAAACTTCGTCGTCACGGCTGCTCGTAACAGGTGGCTGCTCCGTTGATTCTAGGCAAAGCCTTCTTGACAGTTCTTTTAGTTCAAAAGCACCTTTGCTCAAAGCGGTTATGAGTGAAATCAATGAAAGCAAAAGACGTTAAGAGTTAGTAGCCGTGATTTATGTATAGAAAGGAAGGGTCGCGAACGAACAATCTGTGAAGACCCTTGTACGAGAGCCGGACTTGTCTGTTTGTGCGCGAGTTGTGTGTGGCCTGCTTAGCATGCGTTGAGGAGTTGGAAAGAACAAAAACAAAATATGCCTTCCTTGTACAGGGGTTAGAAAATTTTATTTTTGTGGTCACGGACCAACTGAAACTAGAGTTTTTTCATTTGTTGGACTTTAGTATTTATTTTCATCCAGGACAATCTGATGTGGGATTGATATTAGAACAATAAAGGCGTAAAATCATGGATTATTTCATCAGTTTCTCAAATTGTTGAATGGCATGCACTCGGCTGCTGACCCGCAGGTTGCGGGATCGAATTTTGGCTGTGGCGGCCGCGTTTTCGATGGAGGCGAAAGTGATTCATGCCCGTGTTCTTAAATTCAGGTGGGCGTTAAATAAGCGCAGGTGGTTGAAAATTCTGGAGCCCTCCACTACGGCGTCTCTCATAATCATATGGTGCTTTTGAGATGGTGAACCCTAACAGTAAAAAAAAAAATACTCGTAGCGATGATTAATTTTAAGAGTTAAGCGTGCCGTGTGGCTTTGACAGAAGCGAAATACTTTTGGTGCGCCAATCAGATAAATGTCAGCACTTGCCTGCCTTAAGTAAAACAGATGCAGAAATCATTGCCCCGTACTTGCAACGTATATGGAAAGGCATAACAAATTTAAAATGATCGTGCGATTTATTTCTCTGGATAGATGGATGGATGAAAAACTTTATTGGGGTCCTGAAGGATTCCCCCCCCCCCCGTTTTATAGGGGTAAGATCGTGGGCTACAACACCAACTTGATCTGTGGGACACCCTTTTCTGGGCATTTCGTGCAACAGAGGCACGTTGAATATTTCTGAGAATGATGTCGATCAGATTGTATGTGGTCTGTCAAGGCGCATATGGTTTGTTTTGTAGGAAGTTATTGGCTTGTGATGTGCTGCAATCTGTGACATGTTCTTGTCTCCTTCTATGTGCTTCTTTCTTGCCCTTAATTTGTTTTTAAATCGTCCAAACGAACAACCTCCTGCAGGATAACTCTATCAACGGCTGATAAAAAGCACTGCTCGCTATACTCGCTGTGTGAATTAGTGTAAACAAAGTTTCGATGAGACTGCCCCGCCGCGGTGGTCTAGTGGCTAAGGTACTCGGCTGCTGACCCGCAGGGCGCGGCTTCGAATCCCGGCTGCGGCGGCTGCATTTCCGATGGAGGCGGAAATGTTGTAGGCCCGTGTGTTCAGATTTGGGTGCACGTTAAAGAACCCCAGGTGGTCGAAATTTCCGGAGCCCTCCACTACGGCGTCTCTCTTAATCATATGGTGGTCTTGGGACGTTAAGCCCCACATATCAATCAGTTTCGATGAGACTAAGGAAAAAAAAAAAGCCACATCATAAGTGCGCAGTGGTTCGCCACGTCGCGAAATCCACCTGAAATCAGTCCTGACTGCGTATATAAGAGGGGATAAATATCAAGTTTCATGGTTTTGTTCCAGCCAAGCACTGCGAAGCACGTGAAGACCACCTTCACAGACAGATTTTCTATTCTTGGGGACAAAGTGATATAGTGACCCCTTCCAGCAGATCGATTAGTTGCAATTGAATAACGAACTTTTTTTGGTGACTGAAGTAAGGGCCCGTGCTTGCAATATAGACTGAAAAGCAGTCGGACTAAGTCGTGGTTTTGCTTAACAGAATTATTCCACTATTTTTATCCTACAAGGCATCCGGTTGCAAGGTTTAAGTGCGTCGAGTCATGGTTATACGTACGTTTGTAAGACGCGGATGACTTGCACAGAGCTCCCTAATGCACTACGGAGGTCTGATCTGGAGGTGTCGCGTGCAGCATTTAATCTGACAACTAGTCGAAGGCACAGGGTAAAGATAACGGTTGCCTGTTTACTATCGGCTGGCAAGGAATGATTGCGAGCCAAACTTAAAATTAAGCATCCGTGCGTAGGGATCGACACCATAAGAAACGAGAGGCACAGCTGAAGAGGACAAACGTTTATAGGGTTAATAGAGAAACCAGTGGTCCAAGATTTGTGATGAAGCGATAACTGCACGCTTATTCGGTTAAAACATTCTGCTGAAGAGATTCTCTGAATAATTACTGTAATATGGAAGGTACAGTATATAGAACTCACTTCGGCTGATTTCACTTTCTCACTCGGCCTTCCCATCCTTCTCCACCACGAAGATGGATACACACCAGAACACAGTGTGGTCTGTGCGTGCCGTGTTCTTTGTCGCAAGCGCGGCGATTCAGCATCGTGGACTACTTGCCATGCTAGCAGACCACTGTTGGTAACTAGATACTTTACTCGTTAGTCTAGCAAATAACACAAAAATGTTACTTGCCTAGGTGCGTTACCTCCAAAAAAAAAGGTAACGCATTACCAGAAAAAAAAATAAGGGACGTTACCTCTCCTGTTGATCCACAATTTTATGTTTTTTAGTCAATGTGTCTTTGCTGCAGAAGATGAAATTAAGATTTTTTAAAATCTCAAATTTGTTTCACACAAAACTACTAACCCAAGATGCTCATATAACGACAATTATTAAAGCAAAAATATACACTAAACCTTATCAATGCCGTAGAGTTGCATGTGATGGCGGCCCCGCCGCGGTGGTCTAGTGGCTAAGGTACTCGGCTGCTGACCCGCAGGTTGCGGGTTCGAATCCCGGCTGCGGCGGCTGCATTTCCGATGAAGGCGGAAATGTTGTAGGCCCATGTGCTCAGATTTGGGTGCACGTTAAAGAACCCCAGGTGGTCAAAATTTCCGGAGCCCTCCACTACGGCGTCTCTCATAATCATATGGTGGTTTTGGGACGTTAAACCCCACATATCAATCAACCAATTGCATGTGATGGCTTCTAACTCGTGCCACAGGGTGAAGCCAAATATTTTTCTTAGTGGCACATTATACCAAATATTTAAATTTTATCGTGCCCGATATCTACAAAGCAAGCATCCCGGACTCTCGATGAACTTACAGTGATCCGCCTTTTCCTGTTCTGAACGGCACATGCAAAGGAGCACGTCGAAATCAGAACTGGTAGTCTTTGGCCTCCGGAATAGCCCACCGTGTCTCAGTAGGCAATCACGCAGACCTGCATCGGCGCTTTCGGCGAAGAAAAAATGACCGAGAAGCCCCACGAGAACATGCCTCAGCCGGAAACTGGGAGTACCAGCAGCAGAGGTGAACGGAGCGAGTCCTCGAAAGGCACCAACGACCCACCAGGAGGAGAACCAATGGCGCTCGCGGCCGTGAACATTAGCGTGCAAAAATCAGAAGCTATGTTTCCGCTCGTGGTACGAAATTGTGTTTCGAAAGAGTGTGATGTTTTTTTTCTAATGGCATGCGCCCTGTAGAAATACATTCCGTTCAGAATAATGAAATTGGTTGCTGAAAACTTGTAACTGTGGTTCCATGTAGATACTGTATGCATCAGCTTGCGACGAATGAGATGGTGCAGGCCTTCTATTGAAAGTTCATAGTTCGCATAAGACAGGCCGCTGTAAAAGAAGACTGCTTGAAATCGCTTTCACACAGATTTTCTCGATTATCAATTTAATTATAATTTCTACTAGAATTCATCAGGGCATAGTTCGCGATGTCTTTCTTTTTGTTGCTGTTGTCAAAGATCATTAAGTATGAAGGCCATACACAGAGGCTATCATCGTGATCGCCAGCCCGATTTTAAGACGAATGCATTGGATATCTTTCAGCGACATATATGGTAGGTGAATGAAGTGGTATGAAAACCCGCGCGAACACGTGACTAAGGATGTCATGCTGTGACTTCACAGTGACGTCATCGCTTGGCACCCTCGCTTAGTAAAGTGCGAGGGTCTCGTTCTGGCAGACTTCGTGCCTTCAGGTTGTATACGAGGAATTATCGGTCAGCTGCCGGCTAGTCGTATTATCACGTGCTAAATGACGCTAATAGGCAAAAAATGACTGTCCAACGCTCGCGGCAATGGCAACGAGCGGTGCTGATTGAAGCTCCCTCGTTTATTATTGTGTAAAACACGGAAAAACTAGCGCTTAAGTATACACTTCTTTTCTTAATTCATTAACGAGGGTCTCGTACTGGCAGACTTAGCACTTTTAGGTTGTATACGAGGGACTATTGGTCAGCTGCCCGCTTGTAATAAGTTCGAGTGCAGCGTGACGCCAAACAGGCTCAAAAAGAGTGTGCCACACTCATCGCCATGCCTGCTGGTGGCGCTGACTGACACTCCCACGTTTAAAATTCACATAGAAAGCCAAAACGTTGCTGGGGGATGCCGCCATGGTAGCTCAGTTGGTAGAGCATTAAGCGCATTATTTGAAGGTCGCAGGTTTGGCTAATGCGCACGGCAAGTTATCTTTTCATCCACTTTTCTTCACAATTACCTTGTAAATACTTCCAATATTATTCACTATACTTTCATTGGCATAATTGTCGATCAGTTTTCAATATTTTTGTTTTAACAAAGAAAAAGTAGTCCTTAAGTTTACTCTTCTTTCAATGGAGTGCTTGTGGCAGTGCGTTTGATTCGGCTTCCCAAGCTCCAGGCCAAGTGACCACCGGAGCCAGAATGTTTGACCATTCTTGGGAACATGTCTCTTCCTGAGAAGTTCGCTTCGGTGCTGAAGAAAAGACCGAAGTTCAGCCTTGCTCCCAATGTCTCTGTCAACGAACTGCTTGCTCCGAACAGAAGTATTTCCCGGAAGGCTAACGAAGAAAATTGCGAGTGGCGTTTACTTGTGGGTGAAGACTCGCTTTTGGGGAATCGTTGCAATGGCCGTCACAAGGTGACCATGGCGGGAGTTGTTTCGTTTTTTCATGGAGCATTGACTTTCCTTTTTTTTCAGACTGACAAAGAACGCGTATTAGTTGTCAGGTCGTCTTCCAGTTTCCGGGACAAAGCCAGTGCTGTTATTATGAAGAACTCTCTGTAAACCTACAGCTGTCAAAGCGTCAAAGGTAAAAGTCGGGCTGTTAAATCGTGCAAAAACCCTAATTGAACCAATCTTGCAAAATCGGTTGTTCGTGAGGATACCTTCTACGACGCAATCGCATTCGCTTAGTTTTCAACGTGAATAATCAAGAAATGCGTAGAATTCTTTTGTTAGTTAACCACAAAAGAAAAATATAACGAGTGGCGCCACATGACACCACAGCATATGTTGTTAGTTTGATTGAATTGCGCTGGACTTTATTTTTAAAACGAAGCGTAAGGTTTTAGTTACGTGGAGCAAACATACGCAAGAAGGTACATAAGTTGGGTTCGCACACACTACTTCAAAAAAGAGAATTCTGGTTACTTAGGTGTTATCGATAACGCGTGCTTGGTGCTATAGGAGCAAAACACCGCTTTAGTAAGAACTTTTTAAATAAATGGTAGCTCAGATAGGCCGGTCTGTCGTCTTTCATGATAGCGATCCGATAAGCACCTGCATTATATTCAGAACCATAACACAGCAACACAACATTTCGCAAAATTTTACCACGACGCTAAACTCAGAGATATCATTCAGTGACACATTCAGGCTGTCGTTGTTAGACAGGGCCGTAAGAACCGCTTGGGTGACAGCATAGGTTTTCGCATTTTACGCATATGTTTTTCAGGTTCGATGTGCTTCCGTCATTTAAAGACGCGTGAACAGACTACAACACGCACACAGTGACGGACTATTATGGCAAAACGAAATCATGTAACTTATGTCACTGCCGTCCACAAACTCCTCTCGTGTGAAGGAGCCATAACGAATCTGACAAACATATTACTTCCCTTTCTTTTATAAAAGAAGCCTGTTTGTTTTGCAAGCTCGTAGACGGTGTCCCTGACGCGTAGGTTCTAAAACCACTGGAAGATTACTTAGTAACTCTAATCTGGTCTTGGCGTTTGCACAGACGTAGTAAGAGGCTCGGACCCTCAACTCTCCCTCGCCATCTGTCACTCTCTTCAAACAACATGCCGGTAACGCCCTGCTAGCCTTCGATTGATAAGGGCAGTATAATCGGTAGTGTAACGATGGAATTGTTCAATTTTTTATGTGTATACATACATACATGCATACATGAATCGGCATGCACGAAGATACTTAAAGTATATCGTGAAACCCCCATGCTTCCCCCCCCCCCCCCCAAAAAAAAAACAAGACCTTCTCTATAGGCTACTGATGCACCGCACGGAGGAAGTGGATGCACCGGATTGAAAATTGGGCCATCTTGATTCAGCTGCCTGCAACTCCAGCCGCAGTAAGAGCGTATGCCACGAGATGGCGTACCTTCACTGAGGGGCACGAAAAACTTGGTAGTGCCGTGGCGAGTGAACAAATTTCGCGACGTGTGCTTGCACTCACCTTCACTTCCTCCTAACTACGTCTTGCAGAAAGGAGAAATTGAAGCTCTCTGGGAATGCCGAATGATAACGCGATTTCTTCTTCCCTTCCGCCAGCGGATCGCAGTCGTGGAAGTCACATTTTCTATGAAGGCGAACATTTTTATGACCCGTATACTAAGATTTATGCGCACGTTAAAGAACCCCAGGTGGCCGAAATAGCCGGCACCGTCCACTACGGCAACTCTCATAATCATATATTCTATGGCTTTAAATTTCAACAACTATTATTATCTTCCCTTCCTCCGAGTTAAATGAGAGAAAGAAAAAATTCGATGGGAAGAGCAAAGTGGTTGCACAAAAATAAGCGTTCAGTTTCTTATCCTCCTCTCTGGTAAAAGAGTCTGTAAAGGTGAAACAAGTAAGTAAAAGCGCAGACAAATAAATACAGAAATAAAGAAAGGAAAAGAAAGAAAAAAGGAAGAAGGAAAGAGAAAGAGAGAAAGGAAGAAAGAGAGAAAGAAAAAAAGAAAGAAAGAAAGAGAGAGAGAGAGAAAGAAAGGCAAGACCATAACGAGGATAGATATCGAGTTATGCAAGCACATTCCTCGGATGCGATGATTCTGACTTGGCGACACAGAGGAAGGCGTGCTTGGCGAAGACTTTGGTCGGTTACCTCTACGGCGCTGACTGGGTCAACTTTTTACGATACTAACTCTTTCTGGAGTGTACAGATTAGAACCCATTATATAAACTTAGTTAAGGTTCGTTATGTAAACGTATGTACTATGCAAACGCACACAGCCCGCTAGTGCAAAAGTGATGGCTCGTGTCCTTTTTGTGTCTTCCTTTCCTGCACTTTCAGCCCCCTGAGCTGACCGGTAAACATTTCTCGACCATTTTGTGATTAAATGCAAAGTTACTGGTGTCTCTTTTTTTACTATTAGGGCAGTTTGAAAAAAAAAACGGGCAGTTTGAAAACGTTCTGCGCTCATTAGTAATAAGATATTCACCTAATAATCATTTATAGTGCAAGCTTTAAACTAAGGCTGTAGAATGCGTCGATTGAGCTCAGCCACCACGCAATCAAACGTCGCTTACACCCAAAGCGGAACATATCAAATAAGCACTAAAAGGCGGAAATATGAAATTCTAATTTCTTGTATCTGCCTTCATGTGAACTTACAGGAGTTCATCGTACCATCCTTACCACGCACATAGCGCTTGTGCGGACCAAGGGCGTCCTCTAAGCGACAAGCTGGCTCATACATATGTATGAGCCAGGTAGTCGCACATAATATTTTTTATTGTGATAGCGAATATACCTACCTTTTACACGCGTTTGCACCGTCGTCACGCAAGTGCAAATCAATCGCATCGCTCCACGCGTCGTTTGTTGGGAAAGGCTTATGAAAGGCGTCGTATGAGAAACGCGCCGTCCATCTCATTCTAGCGAAAGGCGTGTGGAGAAGTTCCGGAGTGGGGGAGGGCTAAGTGGCGCCGGTGGAAAATGCGTGCACTGACCAGCCGGCCGTGGTCGCTAGCGGTTGTTCGTGCCATCTCTTCACAGAGATTAGCAGAGGGATTATATATTATTGCGATAGCAATTATATGGACACTCTCGGCTGGATTTTGCCGCCGGCGTCGACGTCGACGTCATGCACCGTATATGTATACGTATCTGTATATATGAAAACGCCAGAAAGAAAAAAAATACAGAATAAAGTACTCCGGCACGCGGAATCAAACGTGCGACTTCTGCGTCGTGAAAGCGGCGCGTTAACCACTGAGCCACCCCGCAGAACGCCATTCATGGTTCAAACGGCAAACTATTTATATCTACCACATACCACTACTGTGCTTTCGGATTACCAGAAAGCTGACACAATGAGTGCACGTCGCCACATCGTGCAGCGGTGCCCGCTCTAATACGCGTACTTTTCCCGGCTTAGAGAAGGGGAGCAATGCTCCCTCGCGCGCCCTTATCTCGAGGTGGTGAGGAGGGTAGGAATGTATGCCTTGGCTGGCCTCGGGCTTTACGTGGAACGATTCTGCTGTAGTTACCGGGCGCACTAAGGTCACTGCAATCATTGCAGTCTCCGTTCACGAAAAGCGCGCGCTTTTCAGACTCAGCGAAGTAAGAAATGAGACGCTTATTCGCGCGCATCCGTGCCCGTGAGTACGTTTCGTGCGTAATTTGTGTGCGAGAAACGCGGGGCACGTTTCGATTTGCTTTCCATACGCGTGACTTTCGAAATTGTTGTTATCGCGTTTATTGCTTCGCCTTTGCGGCCAGGCTGTGACTTTTTTATGGTGTCATCGAAGTGTTTGCATTGAAGTCATGAAAAAACACTAAGGTTGGTTAGCTCTCTATAGCGACCGCGTTGTCTTACTCCAGCACTTTATAGAGATGCCATGTCAGATGCAAAAGGGATGTTGGCCTAGCCTTACGTCTTATAACATTCCAATTCGTCGCCTCTGCATTCATTGTCTTGTCCTTGCGGCGAAATTGCAGCTTCTTTACGGTAAGCAAAGACAATAAGAGTTTGTTTTTCGTAAAGAAATCTACACCCCTCTCCAGATCATATTTCGATGAACAAAATAGTACGCCATGCATTGCACACGCAGCCAGCTAAGGACAAAAGTAAACCTAGGATACATTGACCTTGGAGGGTATCGTGAAAATTTTGGTATACTACATACAAATAAATGTGCGAAATATGTTTGTGTGTTTCCTAAATAATTACTAGCCTCGGACTGTACTCTGAGGAAGTTAATTGCTCTAAACCAGCTTCGAAGCCCTAAAAAATTGCAAACTATGCATTCTTCAACAACGCCCTTTCTTATGTCGCGTGATTAGGACCACGGGGCAATTCGCTTTCTTGAAGCACATTTGTTTTCCGGCAACTCCTTTTCCGGCCACTATCGGAAGCTGATAGGACGCTTCTTAGCACAACTTTTAGTTTTCCTCGCATTACACTGCAGTTCAGCGGTGAAGCTTCCCAACGAAAGTTCTTCATTATGGATTGCAAACTGATCTGCGGGGCTCGCAGATCGACAATTTGAAACGCGGCTTGCTTCTTAAGAGACTGGCACTAAACCTCACATTGAATGAACTGTGTTTACTTTAAGCCGACGGGAGCTTTTCACTCACGGTCAACGCCTAGATATCGCTCGCAACCAATGCCACCGACATCGCCACCTCATTTTCCGGGAGACAGCCTTTTAATAGGACGATATGAATGCGCCTATGATGGATATCTTATCGATCGCTAAGGTTTGTCAGAGGCTGATATCAGAGCAGTTAACCCCTGATAGGCAACATGATTCGTCAAAATTGACTGCAGAGATTGCAATACGACATCGAAGTTGAGGCTCTTCAAAGTGTTCAAGCTGGGCACATACAAAACTTTAAAACAAATCAAGTTATCGAGTGCGTGCTATAGTTTGACCTTTGCCTTACCAAAACAAAATGGTCTAATATTGCTTACATTGGGCAACATTATGCTGTATTAATGAGAAAGCATCAAATAGCTTGTTTCGCAGTAATTCCAGTGTCGGCGTCAGTGTCGTTGGTCGTGAGCCAAAAAATCAGCATTGTTTGTGAAATTTCAATCTAGATGCAAACTAAGTAAATATAAATGATTAAAATATTACTTAAATAAATATTGCTAACAGTGAGATTCGAGCAGGGACCTCTACGTGGAAAGCGGGCGCTCCAGCACACAGCCACGCTATTGTTTGGAACTGCTCCAGAAAAAGAGAAAAAAAACAACCTCGACTAATGTCATTTAAACATAGAATCACGCCACGTGCCTGCACTTGTGAGTTTTCCTAACCAGAGAAGGGTTTAGAAGCTCACCCATTACAAAGCGCCCAGACAAAATAATCATCGTCAGCAGCAAATGCATCAACAAAGTGAGCAGTTTAGTATATGTTCGCGTGTTGCCTCACGAACCCGTAATGGGTGTACTTCTGATTCGCAAAAGAAAGAATTATGGTGTAGTGGACACGTGGGAACTCCACTTGCCGTCGACAGTCTAGGATAGTTTTAAGCTGTTACTGTTACCCACTCAGACACTATTTTCCTTGCAACATGTTTGATAAGGTGATGCGAAGGGAGCCTAATTACGCTATCGCGTATAATCTTGACAGGAAGGTAAGACGTCCTCTCTGTTTTATTTTATTTTTTTTGGTACTATCATTACCGAATGTATGTATACAAAAGACAACTCAGATGTGTGAAGAAAAGTGTAAAGTTATGGGCTCCTTTTCTTTGTCAGACACATTGAGAACTTAACCTCTCTGTCCTTCCTCATTTATTCCTCCTCCTCCTTATTGAAAACTAACGGACAATAATGCCAGAGAGAGTATAGGAGATGTTATTACAAATAATTGTAATGTAAAAGAAAAGATACAAAGCGGATGAAAAGATTAGAAAAAGATCACTCGCCGGTTGCAAGCTATATATTCATCCACTTTTCTTGTTTTTATTTACATTACAATTACTAATGATGACATCCCGTACACTTTCTTTCGCATTATTGACCGTTAGTTCTCAGTACCTCGGATGTGTGTAATACTTGGCAAGTACAACAGATTATTCAGGGCAACTTCAATCCGCAATTCAGAAACGCGTTCTTCAAAACGATTCAAAACGAAAGCGGCTGGATTGCATGAAGCATGGTAGCACGCACGCACACACACACACACACACGCACGCACACACACACACGCACGCACACGCACACGCACGCACACGCACACACACACACAAACACACACACACACACACACACACACACACACACACACACACACACTCACTCACTCACCACTGGCTTCCACCGAAAACAACTTAGACTTTATAAATTGTCATTCTGTTTTTGTGAATGCTCGTTTCTTCAACGTAAAAAAATGGCAGTGTGACACACGAAACGATATTTAATGATTTCAGTACTATATATATCAACTTATCAGTGAGTAAATAAATTAAATAAAGTTCATTCATTCATTCACCAAAAGATAAACGTAAAATTGAAAGCATTGAATTTTTTTCCTGTTTAACACAGCCAAAAAAGTTTTCGCATCATACCCTAGAATAGCTTTGTTTTGACTGGTGGCATCTATGATTTGGTGTTTAAATATAGCATCGCAGCCTCTGCAGACAAATTTCTCAGGAGCACGACATTGTCGACCAGAGAATGTCGCTGTTGGTCAGTCTCGATAGGTACAACATGTTCCATGAAATTGCCCACACAAGACATCAGTGACCGTGAAATCGGTATCGAATTCTCCAACTGTAGCCGCTTGTCTGCATAGGTACTACAATAATTGGGGCCATTTTCGATCGTTCTGGTGTTGTGTCGGATTGTTAGCGCTTGTTCATATACTAGAGACTATACTAAGGCTGTTTATTCACCCTTTAAACGAGCGAAGTGCAGCTTTAAGTGAAACGTGAACACGGCATTCCGTCTTGATCACTTTTACTTTGAGGAGACTCCGGCAATCATATTACACATAAACACTTTTAAATTATTTTAAATAATTACTTTATAACTGTGTCCACGAAAGGACATGCCTTCTGCACCTTATGTTAGCTGGAGTACATGATCCGAACAAGCGTTACACCTGAGGGATCATAATAAACAAATAAAAACTTGGAGGGCACCTTTCAAGCGTGAAACGCGATAGCTTAATCTAGCCTAGTGCGCATCGCCTTCTAAACCACTGTTCAAGCTTCGGTTCTCGGAGCATGGTTCAATTCCGCTGTAAAACCAACAATTGCAAGCGTGGCGTTGGCCATTTTGCACTATCCCAGAATGTCTACTGCAAGATGAGTTGGGTGCCCACAACGTCATTATTTTTCTTTAACGCTATAGCGTTTAATAGCTCGTTTCGCAGACGTTCCGGCGTCGGCGTCATTGGTTGTGAGCGAAAAATCATCATTTTTGCGTGACCAAAAAATTGAGAAATATGCAAATAAAATAAAAATAATCTGGGCCTGAGTGGGCATCGAACGCGGTTTTTCACGGCAAGAGCGAGTTATACTACACAGCCAGCCTCTTTTTTATTTCATGGTACTTCATAAAGTATTGGCGTAATAAAGGCAAACATAGAGCATACACAAGTAAAATCCCTTGGCGACGGTAAGAGATCAAGCGTCACTAAGAAACACTCTATGGCTAACGCAGCGTGAGTTCTTCACATCAAGAGTTCTTCACATCGTGTTATACAGGAAATGGGGTGAGGCCGAACACCTCGTTAAGATGAAGTACCCGCCCGGTCACTGCTTGTGAATACAGTGAAAATAACGTCCTCTGCTTTAAAACGCAGTGAATGTAACATCCCCACTTTACAAACACGTGCCTCCTGTATACATAATACAATAAGAAATATTTTCGTAATAGTGCATGGTACAAGAGTACACTGTGCCCCGCCGCGGTGGTCTAGTGGCTAAGGTACTCGGCTGCTGACCCGCAGGTCACGGGTTCGATTCCCGGCTGCGGCGGCTGCATTTCCGATGGAGGCGGAAATGTTGTAGGCCCGTGTACTCAGATTTGGGTGCACGTTAAAGAACCCCAGGTGGTCAAAATTTCCGGAGCCCTCCACTACGGCGTCTCTCATAATCATATGGTGGTTTTGGGACGTTAAACCCCACACATCAATCATCAAGAGTACACTGCCACTGGACGTCAGACAGTGGGATTGTGATAATGTCTTCGTAGTTGAAAGTCTGCCGCCCACTACAACAAGCACTCACGTTACTGAACCGTCAAGGCCTCGCAGTGGGTGCATCATCTGTGTGCGAATAGAGGAGGGCTTACGGCTCTCCCATAGTAGAATAACAAATACTTTATAATGTCAAACATTTCTTTTCGAAACAGCAAGTACGAAAAGATTTCATACACTAAGTGCGCACTAAAACCAGAATATCGCTATCACTTTCAACTCTTGAAGGTGACGAACGAGTGTCTCCATATGTTCTGCGAATCTGGGAAGGGTTCGCTACATCTCCAGGGCAACATGCGAAGCATTTCTTGAACGTTTTTTTTTTATTGTGTAGGCTTTTAAAACACCCGCTTCTTTCGCAATCAGCATGTTTTGAGGCATGGCGCGATTCTTCATTTCCACCTTGCATTATTGCACGCAATGAGGAGACACCTTAAACTACGCGATGCTCACATAGCATTTCCTTTTTAAGCAGTTTCAAACATGAAGTGGCCTTGTGGTAGAACACCTGCTTGCCATGCTGACCGCCTTGGTTAGATTCGAGCTATAACTGAATTTTCTTATCATAAATTTTATTTGAAACTTTCTGGATTTCTTGGTCATGGACAAGGCGATGATTTTTCGCGCACAACCATCGACGCCAACACCGATATTTCTGCAAAACAATCTCTAAAACGCTATCATGATAAAATATTATTTACTTCATCTGAGGCTGGACGGCATAAACACAAAAATGATGAAACTAATACTGATCCAACCATTCGTAATTCCCTCTCGCATTTCGCATCAGTTCTAAACTGCAGGTGAAGTTCCACTATATTGGAAAATTGGTAACGTAAACATGTTTTGCAATTCTGGAATCGAAAAGAAGGTCTACAAGTATCGATTGATATGAGAGTTTCTAGTAAATAATTTGAGCCAATCATCCGTTTAAGCAAGACCGGTCATTTGGAACCTAATAATTACTTTTTTTGAAAACCAGCATGCATTAAGAGAAAGATTCTCATGCACAATGAATAGAATTTACTGATGATCCGTCATGCTTCCCGTACTCGGCTGCTCATCCACAGGTCGCGGGACTGAATCCTAGCGCTGGAGGCTGCATTTTCGATGAAGGCGGAAATTCTGTATCCACCCGTGCGCTCTCATTTGGATGCACGTTAAAGAACCCCAAAGGGTAGATAATTCTGGAGCCCACCGCTACGGCGTCTCTTATAGTCATATGGTGGTTTTAGGATGTTAAACCCCACATATCTATACATTCTGTTAAGGTTATGATAACGTTTCGGTGGACTATGTATTGATAGATTTTCCAACAGCATTCGGCCATGTCGCCGTATAAAAAAAAACTTTTTTTTGCTTTAATAGAATCCTAGTTTCCTGGCCTGTCATTGGACAAATAGTCATTCATGACACACCTCCTGTTACTGATGTTTCGCCTGGGGTTCCCTATTACTTCTCATATTCATTAGCGATTCACCATATGAAGTGGGTATATGTTGAGCAGGATAGTTTATTCACCATAGCACACTTCAATGTGACCTCGATCGCATGCTTGAGTTCGAACACTAACAAATGCAAAAGCAAGACTCTTGGCCGCAAGCTCTCGAGGTCCAGCTTTTATATAATACAGGGGTGCATTATCAATAACGAATCGCTGCAAATATCTGCAAAGCCGCGCAAGGCATTAGACTATCTATAAACATTAGAACCTTCCCAGCACAGCCGCTCACACCCTCGACCAAACTATCAAGCAGCCACAGTTAGAAAATGCCTCTACCACCACGAGGATTATATCATAAAATCCCTCGAAGCTGTCCAAAATTGCATCACACGCTTCTATATTCATAACTATAACGAACTAATATAAAAATAAAGCAATCACTTCCATACTTCATTCTCGAAGGGAGGCTTCTGTAATCAGCTGATCACACAAGCACACTGGCGTAGCCAGGGGTGGAGTGAGAGAGGGTTTCAATTTTTCATGTGTATACATAAAATCTTACATATATACAAACACACGCACGACCTCCCCCCCTCCTTCTTCTTCTCACGGAAAACATTGAATTCAACAGAACCTAGTTATCTCAAACAAGACTTCCACAGTGGTATTTCGCACCACATTCCTAGCGATAATCACTACGAATTCGGTATTTTGTGTGGTTCATGTCTGTAATATTGAAGAGTGTTTACTAAACTTACACTTCATGATCACATCAGTTCTTTTGAAGCCCGTTTTTTTGCAATATCTATTTCGCCGACCGTGCTCTCAACTCCTCAGATTTTTTTTTGTCTTTTCTGCTGTTAACAGGTTCCAATAAACTATTCAACATGTGTTCTTTTCTGGTATGTACCAAACGATACGACTGCAAGTCATTTGGTTTTCCTAAAAATGACTTTTAAATATTGGTAGCCGCAGTCAAAGCATGAAATGCGGGCCACCCTCACCGCTACATCGTGTGGTGGTGCGTCGAAAAACATATCGCGGTCCTTCAACGTTTAAATGTTCGCTGTCTGATTCCAAAAAGCTGGCACAGCTCGATACAGCGTCGGATTACTCAGTCGGCTTTTGTTTTAGAGCACCACTATCAGTCGTGAGCCAGATTAGAGCAAAACAATGGAATTGTCTTTTAATGCGATGGCGTTAAAAAGCACGTATCGCAAAAATTTCGGCGTCGGTGTCGGCATAAAATGATGATTTTTCGATCACAACTAAAGACGCCGACACCGACGCCGCTTCCGTTGATTGTGAGCGAAAAATCCTCATATGCATGACTCAAGAATCGAGTAGCATGCAAATAAACTAAATAATAAAAAAAACACCATATCTACGGAGTGAATGATTAGGAGTGGGGCGAAGCTTCGGAGGGTTTTATCGGTAAACCTTGAATCATCCGCTTGTCTGTCCATCCGTCCGTCCGCCCCTGCTGAGTGAGACATCGAACTGGGTGGTCACGTACGACCCAGGAGGGGCAGACCCATGGCTTTAGGAGCTTCGACCCTGAAAAACCCTGGGTAAGAGTGAAGGTTGAACCCAAGTCGTTTGCGTAGCAAGAGAGTGTTCCACCACACTTTGACACGTATGCTTGTGAGTACATTGAAAATAACTTCCTCTGCTTAAAAAGGCAGTAAAAGAGACACATGCTTCACAAGCACACGCCTCCTACATACATGCTTAATGGTAATATTGCGTGGTACAGGCGCCCATTGCGATCGGGTGTCAGATCATATAATTATCATAATGATTTCGTGGTTGAAAGCCAGTAACTTACTGCAAAAGGCAGACGCGCTACAGCACCTGTTTTCTTAAGACCACTTAGTGTGTTCATAGCAAGTACGAAAAGGAGTCATGCACTAAGTGTTCTAAAAACGCACTAGGAACAGAAGATCGCTTTCGCGCTCAACTCCTAAATGCGAAGCTTTAGGGTCCCATAATTTTATGGATTATAATGACGAAATGCAGACCACAAGCACTAAAGCATTCTAACACTAAAGGCTCAAACCGAAAGGCATGCCTCAAAATAAACATCTCCCATAAATATCACGACATTTATAAGTAATCATCGAAGAAACACTAATTTTGTGGTGCCTCCCATAATGTTCCCGACTGTATTGTGTTTTCTCTGGGATGATGTCACTGCATGAAACACTGACACGTTCTGGTTTTGATGCGCCATTTTTTAGTTATATAAAATATTGATGGGCCTGTAAGTGAATTGAACCACCCCCACTGAACTGGAAATGCCCTCTGAAAACAGCATTATACAAATAAAATCAAGATGCGCGGGAATTCCCGTTTAAGTACACGCCGTATACGGCGTAGTAACCCTTCTACGAGTAAAGGCTGAAAAAACAAAGAACAACGAGAAAGAAGCAGCCGCCCCGACCGGCAGCGGAACCGGCCAGACTGTAATTCACGCGACCTCCGCGTTCACCGGTGGCGCTGCGTTCGTTCGCCTCATCGGCCAAGGAGCGAAAGAATGCAGGGCGACTTCGCCGTGCGATGCTGGGCACATGCTGGGCAGCGGTTCGTAAGTACGCCTACCGTTCTTTACTGGGAATCAATTATTACTTGTGACGCACGACCTAAAGTTCTTGACCTTTTTTTCCCCCTCGAAACAAAGCAAACTGCTGATTACGGTGGTTTTGTCGTTACGCCACTGTATTCGTACACGAAGCGTTGTTAGTAATAACATTGAAAAAGTATAGTTGAATGAAATGATCAGAATGCCATGTCGTCGGTAGAGAAAACCTTTACAGTGGAGATCTTCTAGCCAAGGTCGTCTGGTGAAAGAGAGAGAGGAGGAGGGAAGAGAGTGAATCATATCATAAACAGGCACAATTAGTGTAGTATTGGAAGGAGGTGGGCAAAGGAGGCAAAGATGAAAAGGAGAGTAAAGCATAGTACAGCATAGCCACATAGAATATAGCGCAGTGAGATGCAGGAGAGAGAAGTGAGGGTCAAAAGGCGAGAAAGAACGAGGGAGGGTATAGCGCAGTATAGAAGAGGCGAGTTGGGGAGGGAGGAGCTAAAAGCGGAGGATGTTCATTGAGTGCTACACCATTGCATGACTAGGCATTTCATAGCTGAGGCTTCCGGAGAATTCTGCTGTACAGGCGTTTTCGACGTTAAATAATGTAATCTACGCTTGAGGTTTTTAGGCACTAGACGGGTCCATTTCGCACGAGTCTCCGGTGGCCACATTCGCGATATGGTTATCAAGCGCGTTGATGAATTCGCTGCTTAACACTGAATGAATTCACTGTTATCCAGCCTTTCTTTTGTTGTCCCATAAACGTATCAACGTCGTGCTTCCTGTTATCTGGCTGCAGTTGTACCTGTAATCGTTCCTTGACGCTGAAACACTGAATAACTAGGAATAAAGAAATTATGTGGATACTTGAGTGACTTTTTCTGTCCTTATAGGCGCTTGCCCGTGAGCATCGCAGTGGAGTCAAGCGACAATGAAGCCCCACTCGACGAGAGCTGCAACGTTGTGCTGCGCATGCGTCCTCGCTCTTGGTGTGTTACAGAAACGTAAAGTGCATGCAACTGCATGGAGTCTGTTATCTCCGCTTATTTCTCAAACTTGATAACCCACCGAAGGTTGCGAGATCACTACCGTTGCTTCACGCTCCAAAACCACGCGCTGTGATAGTGAGGCACGCCGTTGTGACGACTCCGGGTTAATTTCGTCCGCCTGAAGTTCTTTAACGTGCCCTTGAAGCTAATCACACCGGCGTTCTTTACGTTTCACCCCCAATCAAAATGCCACCGCTGGCGCCGGGAATAAGACACCGACGCTTGAGCATAACAGCGCGATACCTTATACATGCTAAGCTACCACGGATGTAAAATCACGGAGTGGAATCCTGGCCGCGGCGGCCGCATTACGAGAGAGGCAAAAGCTAGAGGCCTGCCTGGTTTGGTTGGGGCGCTCGTTGAAGTGTTCGAAATTTCCAGGGCCCTCCAATATATATGCTGTCTCCCACGATTGTCTGGCGAATTGAACGCGATAGAGTTTCGCAGAAATTACGCTGTTGGCGTGCGCGTCGGCGTCATTGCTTGTGAGCGAAAAAAATAACGTTGTCCGTGAGTGAGTTTGAGAGATGTAGGTATATAGATAATAAAAAACTTCAGTTCAACTGGGTCGCAGACCTTTTGCGCGGCAAGCAAGTGTTTTAACACAGAGCCATGCTATTGCTTAGAACTGTTTATGAAAACAAAGCCTATAGGAATTTCGTGCTATGCGAGGAGTCACACCAAAGTTCCGGAGCAGAAGCGTACAATCGCACTAAACTTTAACAATCGCACCAAACATCAAGTGCACAACACAAGAAGTGTTTAAAGGCGAACCCATTACAAAGCGCTCAGACATATTCAATAATCCTCAGCAGCAAAGCCATAAGCTAATGCAGCAGCGTATAGGTACATATACATGCGTTGTCTTATAGATGCGTAGTGCGTGCTTCGCTGATTTGCAAAAAAAAAGAATAATTATGGCGAAGTGGGCACTTAACAACTGTCCTCGCAGAAGCCATTCCAGAAAATTTTTAAGTGGCCACTCTTAATTGTATAATCGTTCGCAGTAGCCATTGAAGAAAAAACTCTAAACGGACAATCTTACTCGCATAATCGTTCCTTTCCTTACGACACAGTGCACCGTGAGCAGAAGCATGGCTACCGATTCAGAAGGCGATGTGAACGGGGTGTAGTTACAGATTCGCGTTTTAGCGTAGAGACGAATGTGAAGTGTTCTCCGAGGTTTTGGGGCGCAAAACTCCCTGAATCAATAATTAAGAAACATCTTTATTATTCATTGATTGTCATCATATTGTAGGCATGTTCGATTTTTTATGAGTCCATATATTAGCCAACCACTTTATTCGGTGTTCCTATTAGGAGTTAAAGTGGGCGTATTATGAAGGGCACAATTCATCAAGATATGCGTTCAAGATGGACTTTCCAAGTCTACCGGCGTGTATATATCTCCGGAGAATGAAAGGATGTGTGAACAAGTTTCTCCGAAAATACTGAAAATAAAGACACATTTGCACACTGCCTTCATCATAATTTTTTGTATAACGGGAGATATCCTAAGAGTGACCAATACTGAAAGTAATGAAAGAAATACTACATATGCGCTCTTACCTAGCGCAGAAAGGTGGTGTCGGTATACGAAAGAAGTATTTCCCGCGAAGAGCCCATTCCCACATTTAGAGTTCAAATATGCGGCCTCTATTGCGGAGTTACGAATATTCGACCAAATCTTCCACCAATTTTCCGCGGAAACGGAAGCTCAGATGAGGACCTTTGTCAGACGGCTAGAACGACATTATTTTTCACAAAAACAATTTAATTGTGCTGATTCTTCTCCATTGTTAAAGAACTGGCGCGATGCGTTCTATAATCGCAAGCGCAGCCTGCAAACTCATGAAGCGATGTTGATCCATGGTTTATATAACTATTCTTACTGATTCTGGATGTACTGGAGTCATATGTTAGTTACGCTGCCTCACGTATCGGTTTCGCCGGAGAAAGCGGTCCGATTTCCTGATTACCAGTGGCCGCACTTCGTAAATCGCAAAGCGGCAACGGGCTTTTTTCAGGAAAGGCTCCAACTTACAGTAGTATTTACCGCAAGTTACCTGCAAGATAAGAGAACGAAGCAGAAATGCCGAAAACCGCGTCAGGGTACCTGTCTTCCATCTGGCTCACAACAATTTTCACCGACATTCACGATTCGCAGAAGAAAGATTACGGCACGCACTGTGTTTTCAGTGCAATAGTCTCGGAAGGCGATCGCTAAATGATGAACGCACCGATGGAAACCTATAATGGCGACACGGATGCGGTGAAAAAAGTGAAACTCACTCTGTGCAGGAATGACTGAAGCTCACATCGTTCACACCGTGCTGGACAAGAGCCACCGGCTGCTGCTGAACATGGCGGCCAAGATGCCAAACTTAGTGCCCCGCATGGACGCCCAGGAGTGCCTCAAGAGGACCATTTGCGAAGCGCACAACAAGCCCGGACGGTATGGGATCATCGGCATCGCACTACAGCTCTTCTTTCCGTGAGTCTATCTTTCTATTCTGTCGCAAAAAGAAAAAGAGAAGACGAGCCAAAATACTATTTGCGATGTTCATGAGTATTACTAAAACATGTGGTGGTCCTGAAACTCTCTTGAATATTATGTACTTGTGTCACATCTTGATCACCTTTTTTCAAGCTTTCTTATCACAACATTCACTGCGATGCTGGTACATTTCTTTTAATACAGTCAAACTTACTGAGAGCGAACTCCCCAACCCCATAAAGAAGGAAGTCAGGTATATCGGACGATTCGATATGCACATTTCAAAGAAATTATTGTATTCCCAATGTGAATTCTGGTGCGCAAGCTTGCTTCACTGCCCCGCTAGCTATCCTGTAAAGAAGACTCCTACACGGCAATAACACGTTCTTCGTTTTAAGTTTGTATTTTTTCGCGATTCGTAGTTGCGCAGTTGCGGTTGCGAGGTTATATGTTGGAGTGGATTATATGCTGCCAAATTGAGGTATTCCTGCAACTATCACTGCAAAACCTTCTTACGCATTTGTGTGTATATAGTCCTCGGGTGCAGGAAGCCTCTGGGTCACAATAGTAGGATGCCGGCCTCGTTTTTTCGATGTCGTACTCAGTATGTTTAGGATGCTGTACATATCAGTGACATATGGTGTCTATTTCCTGACGTTCGACCGGTAAGTGAACCACCCGACCTGAAACGCCCGAAAAATGGTGGCCGCACCGCCGAAAATGGTTGCCGTTCACTTCGAGTGAAGTGGCCGTGCGTTATTGAGCTTCGTTAGCTTCGCTATGATGTTTGTATTTGCTTTAGATTTCCATATTCTTCAAGCTTGGACAGCGAAGTATTCATGTCTCTGCAGTGCGGTTACCGAGAGTCACAGTCAAATAATCAGCGATGAACATATGCGCGCATCGACCAACTTTGGAATGCGTAAAGTGGGCAAATGGAGAGAAAAAAAAGCATCGACCAACTTTGGAATGCGTAAAGTGGGCAAATGGAGAGAAAAAAAAGTTAGACAAGAAATTAGCAAGTTTTCACTGACGCCCTCTTACATTCCCAAAAATACTTGAACGAGGACGGCAGTAAAGCGTGTTGAGCAGAAGGTGTGCATCTCGCTAAAAGGCTTCTCCATGGACACTGAACTAGATAAGCGCTGGTTATTAGCAGCCGTGTGTTGCTATATAAGAAATGATTTGTTAATCCATGCACTGTGGGAAGAGCTATGGTACAAACTTGGGCATGCGAACGTCATATTGCAATGCGAACGCCTGCACGCGTGCTGTACATTACCATGTCGTGTTACTCGGTTTTTTAGCTTGCTGCAACTACTCATCAGAGGCTCACGGGACGGCCTAGTGCTCTCCCATGGTAGAGTACCAAGTACTCTAAATCGTTCACCAGTTTTTTTTTTCTAAACACAGTATGTTTTTTTTTCTTCGCTAGTTCATTTTAGTTTCAGGGTAACAGTTCCTTTCGCTGCAGAACTTACGGAAATGGTGTAGATAAAATGATATACCTGCAGCTCCCCACAGCAGGCCAGTTAAAAGAATACAAAGCAGACAAACTTGGAAACAATGCTTGATCTTTGCGCTCCATCTTATCCCCCGTCATAAGAAGTACATGCGCTGCATGACAAGCTCACAGAAGCCACTAATGGTAACACTGTGGTATGGGGGGGGGGGACAACAGTCCTTGTACTAATCACCTCAGACCAAACATGAACAGTGGCAAGCATTCGCCATGACATGGTGCGCGCCGTTCAATCATCACCCTATAGCCAGGCGCGCATATGTGCACATGCTGCCAAGTCGGAAGTGTGCGCCTGTGACTCCTAAAAACCGGAGGGTGCGCGTTACCATTGCGCCAACAGTACACAAGTTCACAAACTATAAATGGCCCCTTCTTTGTTTCATTCAAACAGGCCATTTCGACCGGGTGATGCCGAAGGAATGCCGTCGTCACCATTACAGCTGGCGGCGCGGTACGGACGGGAGCCGACCGCTGACTGCGGCAGACAGTACGACGGCTGCTTCCTGGACCCGCTGCAGACGCTACAGGCTGCTGTGGACTACTTCCTGCGCCGACCGGCTTATTCGGGGCTTCTCGGCAGCAGCACTCAAAAGCCTGCTATCGTCTGGGGCAGGCCGGTAATCGAGCCCATCACTGCCGACAGGAGGAGAGACGCACTCAGGCAGCAACGCATCGTGCTCTTCGACAGAAGACAAGGACTGGCTCGTGGCACGAGTGATGGGTCCACGTCGTCACTGCACTGCCCTCTGTGAACCACCGGTTGGAGGTTGCGCAAACGTCATTTGTCTGCCTAACTTTCACGTGCAATCGATTCAGTATCGGCGTGTTGAGTTGTGGTGTTACAACAGCCGCTCGCCGCCTGAACTGATTTACCTCTTAATCTTGGTTTACTGTGCCATGGATCTGACACGAGACGCGCGGAATCCCCACCCGCAGAGCTCATTTATTGCGCCGACCTCGAATAGGCGAGTTGTAAAAACTAGGAATCAACAAAAGGTCTTTTTTTTTTTTTTTCAAAGTGCTCGTTTTTTTTACAGGTACAACCGAATCAATCGAACAAACAGTTAAACCAAGGAAAGCACATGGGACATGAATTCTCGTTATTTTAGCTGTAATGTAGCAGTTATGAGGTGGATAGAAAGGATTTAAAGTGAAAGAAAAAACACCGTTTTTCTTGGTAGAATCAGAGCCTACAACATTCAAATCGTGCAGGTAATGCCACGACGGAAGATGCTTCCCCGCTCACTTCGTTGGGTATTCTTGTACGCCAAATTCAGAGATGTGTCAGCCAGTGGCACTCGTAGCCTAAGCAGCGAGTAAAACATTTGTAGACTTTATTTATTTCCTGTTACATCATAATTGCTACACTACAACTGAAAGAAACAAAACAAGGCTTAACGTCGCTAATGCTTTCCTCTGTATAACTGCCTGTTCGATTCACCTCGTCGTCTAACACAAACAAGAACGCCGCTTTCATGCACAACAAGTATTCACGCACAATGGAATTTAATTTGTTCCTTGCTACAATTATTGCCTACAACCTATATACTGTACTAGAATAATGTCCTAGTGACACGTCCAAGATGGAAACACGACTATAGGAAGGCTGAATCGAACGCGAAGGCCGTCGTTGGAAGCGCTGCTTTGCCTTCAAGCACTGGCGAGTCATCACGCCGCCTCATAAACGTGCGGCGGCTTTATACATGTACTTCCCACGTCGTCTTATATTCAACGCCATTTCTATTGTGCAAAATAGAGGAGGATTTGACGACTACGTCTTTTTACGTGAACTACAGCACAGGAACTACAGCTTTGTCCAGAAGCATTGACAACCTATGTGGTGCCAAAAAAGAAAAAAAAAAGAGACTAACATATCGCTTCAACACGTATAATATTGTTGTTCGTCGCAGCAAGTGGCACCCATGGCATAAGTTTTTCGGTACCAGTGTGAATTTTGTGATGAGGTAGCAAATTTAATCTACAGGGTGTGGGCATGTCTTACTGAGTACGATAGCTCGCGCACTCCAGAATGCTGGCCATGCTCCACGGCCCAGGCCTCAACATCCAGCAAATCGCCCCGCCGTGGTGGCTTAGTAAGGGTAAGGTACTCGGCTGCTTACCCGCAGGTCGCGGGATCGAATTTCGGCTGCGGCGGCTGCATTTTCGATGGAGGCGGAAACCCTGTAGGCCCGTGTACTCGAACTTGGGTGCACGTTAAAGAACCCCAGGGGGTCGAAATTTCCGGAGCCCTCCACTACGGCGTCTCTCAAAATCATATGGTGGTTTTGGGACATTAAACCCCACATGTAAATCAATTATTAATAAATCAAATCAACGTCCGGCAAATTATCATTCAAGCCCTTGATGAAGCCTTATCTCAAAGGATTCCAGCCTCGGTTGTCGAAACAAGAATTTTGATAGCCCATAGACTGTCTAAATCTATTTTTGTAAGGGGGCGGCTATAGGGTGATGGGGGAGCTGTACGTTCTTCTGATGTTCATTGACTGATGTTTTCATCAAGTTTTTTCGCTCGCTCTCTCGGTGAACAGGTAGAATGCAGACAGTATTTCATATTGCTACGGAGAGGAAGAAAAGGAAGAGGTGCGACTGACAGGCGCGCGACTGGGCCAATCAGCCATTGTGTCTCTTGCCTGTAGTTTTTACTCTGCAAATACATCTTGCTCAGAAGCAACCAACCTCGTAACATATTGGTGAGAGGTGCTGGGTAACCATCAGGCAACGGAGCTCCGCAGCGGACGTCGCATCGCCCTTCCAGCCATGGCCAATGCTCAGCCCTCCGCGTCAACGTCAGCGTCTCCGACGAACATGGCGTCGCAACCGTACGTTTTCACGCCTCTCAAGGATCCCGGTACATTCTGCGGAACCGATGGCGTCGACGTTGATGATTGGCTGGCCATGTTTGAACGAGTGAGTGTGCCGAACAGATGGGATCCCACACTTCAGTTGGCTAATGTGCTGTTCTATTTGAGAGGCACGGCCAAGGTGTGGTATGAGAACAATGAAGAAGAACTCACAAGCTGGGACCAATGCAAAGCAAAGATGCGAGAGGTGTTTGGCAAAACCGCCAGTCGGAAGATCGCCGCCAAAAAGGAATTGGCCTGCCGTGCCCAATCCCCTACGGAGTCATACCTCGCTTACATTCAAGACGTGCTGGCCCTTTGCCGAAAGGCCGAAAGCGACATGACAGAAGGTGACAAGGTGGGACATGTTCTGAAAGGGATTGCCGACGACGCGTTCAATCTCCTGATGTGCAAGGGCTGTTCCACCGTAGACGCGATCATCAAAGAGTGTCGTCAGTTCGAGCAAGTGAAAAGTCGCCGCATTCTACAAACATTCGCTCGACTCCCAAACACCGCTGCAACATCTACTTGCGAGGACCAGTCAACACCACAACGTGCATCGCCGCCGGGAGACCTTACACGCATTGTTCGTCGTGAACTGGAAGCTATGGCGCCCTCGGCGTTCTATTCGCGCAGTACCGATGCCACTCCTGTTACTGTTCCTCTTGTTCAAGCCATCGTGCGCCAGGAGCTTGAAAACATCGGAGTGCATTCCGTGTGCCATGTCACCGCGCCTAGAGTCAGCGAACGCCCTTTCGTGATGCCCTTCTCCGACCGACGGTCTTCTCCACGTACTCGCAACCCGGCTGAGTGGCGAACTGCAGATGACCGCCCTATATGTTTCAACTGCCACCGCGTTGGACATATTGCCCGTTACTGCCGCAACACATGGTCCTCGGCACATCGCGCAACGACCAATATGACCCGTTTCGACGATACCGCCCGCACCTTTCCACCTGCCGAAGAGCCCAATGCCATTGACCATTCTCGGAACACTTGGTACAGCCGCTCGCCTTCACCACGTGGGCACCAGTCTCGATCGCCGCAAACACGTCGTCCATCGTCCCGTTCGCCGCAGCCACGGCGCTTCTCGTCCCCCGTGGCTTCCGGCCGCGTTGTCTCGGAAAACTGAGAAATGCAGCCCCCGGAGGTGGTGCTGCATTGACGACTTCCGCAGCAAATCCTCTTTCCGTTCCCACCAGACGAAGTGTAATAGACGTTAAAGTAGACGGCGAACCTGTACAAGCACTTGTCGACACCGGCGCAAGCATTTCGGTCATGAGTTCAAGCCTACGCACACGTTTAAAGAAAGTTCTGACACCAGCGGCTGCACAAATGCTCCGTGTGGCCGATGGCGGCACGCCGATGGTTCTCGGTCTGTGCACTGCCCGCTTACGTATAAAGGACCACACTACTTCTGTCATTTTAGCCGTGATTGACCACTGCCCTTATGACATTATCCTAGGCCTGGACTTCTTGTCGAATCATTCTGCTCTGATCGATTGTGCTACAGGCGTTCTTCAGCTAGAGTTGCCTCAGATAGTCGCTGAACCCCACACTGCCCCGCCGCGCCTGTGCTCTCTTCAGGATGTGCGGCTGTCAGCTCAGGCAGCCACCTTCGTCGTTTTGACCGCACAGCCCCAAGTTCCCGATGGTCAATATGTCCTCCTTCCTCTCGCCGACGTCCTCTTGAGCCGCAACATTGCCATTCCCCATACGCTTGTGACTGTTACTGACAATTGTACCTCGCTTCCACTTCTCAATTTCAGCTTGTGCCCTCAAGTGCTTCCTCGTGGCATGTTCTTGGCCAGCGTATCTAATGCTGACGAATTCGAAATAGCAGCGCTCACCACCGAGATTGATTTACTTCAGTCTCCTGTAGCGAACAGCACCTGTTCTCGGCCAGATCGTTTCTCGAAGATGATTGCACCCGACCTCAATCCTGCGCAAGCCAATGACATCCATCGCCTTCTCGCGTCATATACCGACATTTTTTTCTTTCGACGACAGACCTCTAGGGCAAACATCCACTGTTCAGCACCGTATAAATACTGGTGACGCCAGTCCTATTCGCCGACGCCCCTATCGTGTCTCCCCCACTGAGCGTAGAGTTATCCAAGCAGAAGTGGACAAAATGCTCAACAAAGGTGTCATAGAACCATCAAGTAGTCCTTGGGCCTCCCCTGTCGTCCTTGTGAAGAAAAAGATGGTACCTGGCGCTTCTGCGTTGACTATCGCCACCTAAACAAGATCACACGCAAAGACGTGTACCCGCTACCACGCATCGATGACGCGTTGGACTGCCTACACGGGGCTACATACTTCTCGTCTATAGATCTTCGGTCCGGCTACTGGCAGATTTCTGTCGATGAAATGGACCGCGAGAAGACGGCCTTCATTACACCAGATGGTTTATACCAGTTTAAGGTCATGCCTTTTGGACTCTGTAACGCCCCTGCCACATTCGAACGAATGATGGACTCTCTCCTGCGTGGTTACAAGTGGTCTACTTGTCTTTGTTACCTAGACGATGTGATAGTCTTTTCATCTACTTTCGATAGCCACCTGACCCGTCTCGCTGCAATTCTCGCAGTCTTCAGAACAGCTGGGCTACAACTCAATTCCAAGAAGTGTCAATTTGGTCACCGTCAGATTGCCATTCTGGGCCATATTGTAAACGCCGATGGTGTCCAACCAGATCCCGAAAAGATCCGCGTCGTCCGTAGCTTTCCAGTGCCCCGTTCTACATCCGATGTCCGTAGCTTCGTCGGCTTATGTTCCTACTTTCGCCGTTTTGTGAAAAACTTCGCCGACGTTGCCCGGCCACTGACAGATTTGCTGAAGAAGGATACCACATTCTCATGGGGCCCTGAGCAGGCTCAAGCGTTCGCCGCTCTCATCGGCTACCTAACTACGCCCCCCATACTTGCCCACTTTAATCCTTCTGCTGCCACAGAGGTTCGCACCGACGCCAGTGGCCACGGTATCGGCGCAGTTCTCGCTCAGCGGCACCACGGTAGACAGTGCGTGATAGCTTACGCCAGTCGCCTGCTTTCTCCCCAGGAGATGAATTATTCCATCACCGAGAGAGAGTGTCTAGCTTTAGTTTGGGCCGTCGCCAAGTTTCGGCCATATTTATATGGTCGCATTTTCACTGTCGTTACGGACCACCACGCCCTCTGTTGGCTGACTTCTCTGAAGGACCCGACTGGACGTCTGGCTCGCTGGGCTCTGAGGCTTCAGGAATTTTCGTTTAGCGTCAGCTACAAGTCTGGCCGTTTGCACAAGGACGCAGACTGTCTTTCTCGATATCCGGTAGATCCTCCTGATCCCGTTGCGCCTGACCTGGAGAGCAGAGTAATGGCGTTCACAGACGTCAGCGATATGCGCATCGAACAACGACGGGATGAGTCATTGCGCACTATCATCGACGCCATCCAGTCTGACAGCCATGACGCTGAATCCCGTATGTTCGTGCTGCATGACGGCATCCTCTACCGCCGCAACGTCACCACTGAAGGCCCTGAGCTTCTGCTTGTCATCCCTCGTCATCTACGGCCTGCCATACTTCAACAACTTCACGACGCACCAACAGCGGGACACCTCGGCGTTTCCCGCACATACGACCGCGTGCGACGTCGATTTTTCTGGCCTGGATTGTACCGCAGCGTACGTCGATATGTCGCCACTTGCGACCTCTGCCAGCGCCGGAAAAGACCTTCTTTGCTGCCAGCTGGATATCTTCACCCAATTGAAGTCCCCTCTGAACCATTTCATCGCGTGGGACTCGACCTTCTTGGCCCTTTTCCGACGACGACACTCGGAAATAAATGGATTGCCGTCGCCACAGATTATGCGACCCGTTACGCGATAACAAAGGCCATGCCAACCAGTTGCGCCACTGACGTCGCGGATTTTCTTCTTCATGACGTCATCTTACACCATGGTGCACCCCGACAGCTGCTTACGGACCGCGGCCGCTCTTTCCTGTCCAAAGTTGTCGATGACCTCCTTCGCTCGTGTGCTACAGCGCATAAGCTATCTACCGCCTACCACCCACAAACTAATGGCCTAACTGAACGTCTCAACCGCACGCTCACAGAGATGCTTTCGATGTACGTCTCCGATGATCATCGAGACTGGGATACCACGTTGGCCTATGTGACCTTCGCATATAACTCCTCTCGACATGACACTGCGGGATTCTCGCCTTTTTATCTTTTATATGGTCGCGACCCCATATTGCCATTTGAAACCACCTTGCCTCTCGTGCCATCTGCTTCCGAGTACGCGCGCGAAGCCATTGATCGGGCTCACATGGCTCGTCAAGTTGCCCAGTCTCGCCTCACCAGGTCACAGGATATGCAAAAAGCCCGCTACGACCACCGGCATCGAAATATAACGTTTGCCCCAGGTGACCACGTGCTCCTCTGGTCACCGTGTCGCCGTGTAGGTCTCTCCGAAAAACTTTTGTCCCGATACGCCGGACCCTACCTAGTCTTACGTCAAGTTAGCGACGTAACCTACGAGATAGCGCCATTGCACTCCAGTACGTCACCAAGTTCGTCACTAGTTGACATTGTCCATGTTTCGCGCATGAAACCCTACTTCTGTCGCACTTCTCCGGACTCTCGCCGAGACGGCGCTCCAACGCCCGGGGGTCCTGCTACGGAGAGGAAGAAAAGGAAGAGGTGCGACTGACAGGCGCGCGACTGGGCCAATCAGCCATTGTGTCTCTTGCCTGTAGTTTTTACTCTGCAAATACATCTTGCTCAGAAGCAACCAACCTCGTAACAATATGTTCTAATTTTAGTCAAAGCTATGCAGCGACGTTAAACGTGCCGGCGCTGATACCAATGAATGATGTAAGTCTTAGCTATGATTCTATTGTTGCCAGCAGAACTGAGATATTTATGTGCAGTAGGCTTGAGGTTTCGAAAAGCTGCGCACAGAAGCTGCCGGGCGAAATGTTCATTATTAAAGCAGAATGACGTATTTCGGCTTTGTTACGTTACATTAGGTGACAAAGGGCCCGTTATGCATACTGTTTTGAAGCAATAGCAATTCTTCGATGGTGCATTGATGAGATTGCGGGATATTAGGTATACATTTTTCTTTTACATTTTGTGCTGAAGTCATGCTTTGCTAGGGTTCGTAATCACTTGACACCCGTGTAACATTAAAAAACAGGCTGTCTTGTTGATATTTAGCTTGATTAATCATATTTAGATGCCGTTTCCGTACGGATTCTCGCTTCCGACATAATGAGGCTCACACATAGAAGTTAACTTCATCGCGCTTGGCATATCGCCTGAACAGAGGACGTGTCATCTTCTAAGAATGAACTAGCAGATACCATTTCGAGCTTCAAGCAATTAAGTATTGTAAAATCATACAATGTTCTCATTATTTATTTTGTATATTGCTGTCCCTTGTTATTTGACCAACTATTGTGTAGTGCCTCCATGAGTAATTAGAGTTAAATAAATAAATAAATAAATAAATAAATAAAGAAATCTCACACGCATGATCACAAAATTATTTAAATTCTCGCTAGCTAAACCCCGAATGCCCTGATAATTTTGCGAAGATGCACTGTAACTTTTATTTAGGCTGACGTCGTATCTAGTCTGTAACCTATGAAAAACGGGGGACGTACAATCATGTACAATCTGGGCTAATATCCGAAGGCTCCAATTTATTGTGAATATAGTGCGGGAGCTAGATCATCAAGGGTAAATGTTCCCACCTAGGCTACAATGCAGGATCGCCCGAGCTTCTCGGGCAGCCGAGTTTGCTCTGATATCAGTTGCGTTGCCCGCGGCACGAAGACTGAGGATCGCGTGATAGCAGCGTTGATAAAAAATGGCTACGCGAACGCACGTGGCGTCCAAAACGCATGTGGGACGTTTGTGGTGGTTATCCAAAGAAAGACCGGGTGCGAGCACGTCAGCGCCGCCACTCACTCACCATTTTAGCAGTGCAGTGACGTCAGCGTGAATGTCGTGCTGCGTTTTTGCCAACACAACACGCGCCTCCCACAGGCGTGTTTGTGGGCGTATGTCCTCTTTCACACGCGTTTTTTCATTCCACCTGCAGCATGGAATTTTCCATTCTCGAAGGCAGCAAGGGTGCACGCGCAGCACTCTCGTGCTGCTCGTATCGCATCTATCAAATATTGGAGATATATATGCGAACAGCTGTGGCGCAATTATGTAAAAGTTCCAAATCCGGACAAAGGCGGTCTCTTCCATTGAGTCGCACGCGATTGGCCCATACAAGCTGTGACGAATGCTGTGACGTTATGAGTGACGTGGACTGGGGTGTCACGTGACTCTTTTTTTTCGGTTTTCGGAGAAAGGCGATGGAACGGTCGGAGAGACTGTCCGAAAGCAACCGGATGGATTGAAATGGCTGCAAGGTGGCCTGGGTTGGATTGAAACGGAAAAAATGCGCGACTTTTCGGCACCGGGGCACTTGGACAACATGGCGTTTCCCACTGACACGGTACTTCGCCTTGCCTGTGCGGTAGCTTTAACCGAGCAGAGGCGACGACGCGAGGTAAAAGATTCATTTGAAGAGTTCAGCGAAGAAGAGTTCCGGCAATGTTTTCGTCTGTCCAAACGAACAGTGCGTAGCTTGTGCGACGAACTTGACCCTATCATCGGATGCCAGCGAGCCAGTGGCCTTTCCACAGAGAGAAAGGTGTTGTGCGCGCTGCGATTTTTCGCCACCGGTAGCTTCCAGAAGAGCATTGGTCGCGAGGAACACATCGGCATGTCTCAGCCGGCGGTGAGCAACACCATCCATGAGGTGACGGAGGCGATCATTACCGTGGCTGCTAGAAAAAGGGTGGCGGACTTCCTACTGACAACAGCTGCTAAGGATGAGGCAAAGGTGGAGTTTGTGCTACGCGGTTGCATCCCAGGGGTGCTGGCGTGTGCCGATGGCACGTTGGTCACCATTCGCAAGCCAGAGGGATTCAGACTGGCCGACACGGCGAGCTTCATGTCCAGAAGGGGCTATTATGTCCTGAACGTCATGATCGTAAGTACTGTTAGGATCGTTTATCACTCGCCCTTCGGAGCAATTGTTCAGTTGTGACGCCGAAGCTGGAAAAAAGTAATAATGCAACGAATGAAAAAGAACCTGCAGGGAATTGGGTGCGAGCTAGATGGTGGCTCGCAAGGCCTCGGTAATAATAAGTGGCAAGTGTTTTGTGCGTGAGCCAGTTGCCTTTTTTGCACTGGCATGCATATGCAATTGAATTGTGCATTTTAGAGGTAATCGGTAATATGGGCAGCAGACGTAGCAGAAGTATATACACGACAGGGAAGTATTTCCAACACGAAAGTGCTAACAATCACAATTGGACGAGCTGGCTTTGGTATTTACGAGTGTTCTTTCCCATTGCAAGAGCAACGCGTAGCTTTTCACTTATCGATCATTCAGTGGAAGTCGTAGCCATGTGTACAGCAGAGGTGGGGTCGTTGCCCCCACACTCCCCCCTCCTCAGTGTGCTACACCCTGTGTTTCCTTCTAAGTGAAGCTCCTTGTACCAATGACTGTACTAGTACGCATTGTTTCCTGCATATGCGTAGAAAAAAGGGATTTATTCTGAGTATAAATGCAGTACTATTTTATATCGCTCCTCATCACAGATGTGCAAAGCAAGGCTGCGCATAATTGTCATAGACCCATGATTCCCAGATTCGTGCCACGACTCCTGGGTGTGGGAACACAACCCACTGCGTGCACGCCTAGCTGCACATCTGCAGCCTGGCGAATATCTGCTTGGTAAGTTTTAATGTGTACTATCTGGGCAGAGCACTCAGCTTTTATGCTTACATTACAGGAGACGCAGGCTATCCCCTCAAGCCATGGCTCCTAATTCCAGTCCTTGGCAGTCAACTGTGCAACACTTCCGAAGGCCGATACAACAAGGAGCACGCATCCATGCACAATGTTGTGTAAAGGTGTATCGCCGTGTTGAAAAGCAAGTTCCGCTGCTTGCAGCACTTTCGAACGATGCTCTACAACCCCGATCGGGCAGCGCAAATCATCTATGCTTGCTTTGCTCTCCACAACATTGCGTTGCATGCAGGCGACTGGACCTTGGACGAGTATGTCGTGGACATGCCACCAGCTGAGGATGACGATGGAGAGCCAAGGGGGAGCCATATGCTCACACCACGCAACGTGCTGCTCAGAGACGGCAGCAGCGCAGCGCTGTCTTGGACCTTTTTGAAGTACACAGGAACGGTGAACTTTCATGTTTTCATATCCCACACATAATTTATTTACACTGATTCTAGTGCATCTAGACATCACAGGGCTGTGTTTGCCACATTTGAATACACAAAGTACTTTCTTGTGCTTCAATATGAAGCAAGGTGGCAATGTCAAAATGCTGCATTTTCTTTAAATGGCACATGAAATATGCAACAGAAACACCCTTTTCCATATTAGTGATCACAGTCACAACAGACTAGATTGGAGCAAGCATATATGAGCGGCGCTCTGTGCTGAATGTTGCTATCACAAAATTGTGCGAACAATGCAGCAACGTCTCAAAATTCTTTTCACCAGAACGCATAAAAATCGAGATTCCATTAGTAACATGTTGTATGAACACATGATACATAAGTCCATATCTTCTCATAGTGACTGACTACAAGCATTCAATTGTGCACGCCAGGCTTGACGAGCAATTGTGCTCGTCAAGTTGGGCTGGTTTTCTGCTCATTGTCCTAAACATTGTGTTTAGGACAAAACAGGCGAGTTGTTTTGATAACATACAGCAAGAATAATTCACTCAGCCATCTCGCGGCTCCCAAACCATACCACGTTCAAAGTTTATTCCCGCAACGAGTCGTTTACAATGAAAACTAGATGAAATCAATCGCTGGCATGTTGCAGTGATGACCATTTTCATTTGTGAAACTTTGCGAGATGACCACTTACTAGTTTAGCGCTCCCAATCAAGATTCAAAATGTAGTTGTTGCATCTTAGCCTCATTGTGCTGAAATGAAAATATCACAGTGAACTGCAAAACAGTGTGATGCAAAAAGATATCACATTACTACACTATGTGGTAATGCTGCATAAAAAGCACAGTGAGCTAGAAAACACAGTGGGACAATACAAATATCACAGAAACATTAACAGAAAATGTCAACTATACACTCTTGGTCTCCGTGTGAATGACTAGACACCTTTGAAATGTGGGTAAAAAACACTGCCACTGGAACAGCTCGAACATACATTGAGAAATTCATATATCGAACATAAAAAATTCTGCACTCCTTGTACAAAGTAAATGCTAACCTAAATCTAGTAAAATGCAAACAAAAAACGTATAAAATAGAGCATGAACAGCAACACGTAAACATATCAAAAACACTAAACCAATTATGAATGATAAAAAGTTGAAAACATGGCAAAAAACAAACTAAACTATGTATATGTTTCCCGAAGCGTATAACATTGAACATGAACAGCAGCACCTAAACACATTGAAACCGACAAATCAATAATGAATGATGACAAGAAAAAACATTGAACACATGACGATAAACTAAACTAGGTATCCCTTTCTCGCAGAAAGCCCTCAGCCATGGCCAGTGCCCTCCTGCACCGCTGCCGCCTTCTCCTGTGCCGCTGCCACACGCCGTTCTGCAGGAGCGATGCGGGTGGTTGATTTTTTCATCTCCCGCAGCACCTGCGATGAATCATCATGGTGTAAATGTTTAAGTGAGCTGCCGGTAAACCCTTAACCATCTCGTGGCTGGAAGCTGCTGCTGCTGCCAAGAATTGCAACGGGCACAACAATTTCCCCTCAGTTCTAGATCAACTGGCCTGATGGCATCCTTTGAAAATGGGAAGCTTTGTGTACAAGCTATGCCCTCCTCGGGCGGACCAACCAACATTTGTTGAAACTACTATTTATTAATGTCCTCAAATGCATCTCTCACCATGAAAGAGCCCTTTTCAGGGCTAACCGACATTTTGCCCGGCAGTTTATTATTGCAGATACCCGATATCATACAATGCATGGTTCTTGTTTACAGCCCAAGTTCGTTTCAGTCATCATAATAGAACATGGAGAATGCTTATGCCCCTTATGTAAAATGTAAACAAAGGGTCTACTCACCTTGAGCACCTTGTCGCCCTGCTCAAGGTTCCAGTCCTGCACTCAATAAAGCACTAAGTTCTCAGATGCTTGCGTGTTACTGTGTCACTGCCATCTTCAGCAGCTTCTGTGGCCTCCACATCCGTTTCCACCGCAGAAGTGGGAACATCCGCCTGCTGGAAAGTGCATTAAGCATGATCTTTCAGAAAGTGGGTATTCGTTACTCTGGCTATTTTGCAACCTTACGTACTAAACATCTGCGGAAATGTTCTGGAGCTATTCAGTGGTCATTGATATCATGTATTACCATTTTAGTGCATGCACTTGCCTGCAGGCATTGCGTGTTTTATGATAAATTAATACCCCTTGTACTGCAAGGGCTGCAAATTGAGATTTTAGTTAATAAACCTACCCACTTTTTAATACTTTCTCCTGCGCTATATTGCCGTTTAACATGGTTCCGCTAAAGGCATCCCTTCAGATATCAAACTCTGTCATGGCACCGCTCAGGAACCCGTGATACTGCGGCGGCAGAGTGCTTACCTGTAGATAGGTGAGACCAAAGACGCCACTGAAGCGTGTCATCCCAGTCAACTGTAGAGCCTGGCCGCGGAAGCCAGGCAGCCAACCCCCTACAGTGCCCCTGAAAATATACACTAATGTCACGGAACAAATTGCCCATGCCATTCGACGGCCAGTTACGTTTGTGCGTCTCTGATGGCGGCGGTGTCACGGCGGGCCTCGTGCACCGGCCTGCGCCACCAAGCCTGCCATTCCTGCGCAGGCACTTCATGGTTCAGCGCGTCGCTGAGCTCTTGCCACAGCCGCCACCGGTCGGTGATGGTGACGCCGTGCCGCAGCTCGATGGCATTCGCCACGAGCTGGGGATGTTCGTCCATAAAGGCGAGCACCAGCGCGCGCTGAGCCTCGGATAACGCCGATGAGCCGCTGCTGCTGTTGACTACTGGTACAGTTGACCTCCGCCACGATTGCGCTCGACTGAGCCAACAACTTCGAAAGTTGCGCCGTTTAGGTTTGTACAGTGGAGGAGATATGAAAACAGTAACTGCTTGAAACGGGGTTGTACTTAGCGCCACCACGTACCGTCCCGCTAATTTTAGCGTTATTTCGTAACAATAACAAGAAAAATACGTTTATATTGTGCCGTATTCTTTGATAAACGTTCGAAAACTTGTGCCAACACAATTTGATAATGATCAATAGTAGTTAAACATTTTTCAACACGTTACAAACACTTTTCACTTTGCTATACGGTCCACAAGTCCACGTCAAAATGATGACGCGAGGCTTCATTTCGCTCATTGGCTGTTCACTTCCCTTCATCCTCGCGACCGCTGCGGACCGCCCATTTTTTGACGTCACCGACAGACCGCCTCCGTCCGGATTTGGAATTTGTATATAATTGCACCACTGGTCACCAGAATAGAGTTTCCTAATGTACACTAGAGGAAACTCTGGCGCTAGTGTCTATGGGAGCTGCAACGCTCGGCGCTTCAGAGAGCATGAGAAGGATGGGTAGTACACACATTTGTCTCATATTCGTACTTCTGGCCTGCTTTTGGCTCCGTTTGCGTTCGTGTGGCTTGGAGCTGTTTTTTTACAAAACAAATATTAGCAAACGTTCAGCCGTCGTGCTTCACAATCTTATTCTTTTAGACTTACCTTTCCAAATCGGGTAACGAAGTTCAAAAGGGTTGAAGCTTTCTTTCAAAACAAAACCGAAACACAGCAATAAACGAAGCCGCAAGCACGATTCGCCGCCCGCGAGTATGTCGACCAGGCAAATGTATGTACTACCCATCATTCCAATGGTCGCTGAACGATCGCAGCGCCAGAGTCCCCTCTAGTTAATTTTAGGAAACTCTATGGTCACCAGGGGTGCTCGCGTCATGGCAGCAACGCGGCTGCGATTGGATACCTCGTGAGCGTGGTGAAATTTAGCGCGAGACATCGTAGCCACGTGGTTATATCACTTTTACTTCTGCATGCGTATGTGCATAGTCTGTGTAATAAAGCTGACAGATTAATCGTGCCGCTCGACGTGAGTACTGCTCCTCGGCACGACCAAACGTGGTGGGCGTACCCGATTATCGGCGCGGCCACCTGTCAATCAAACTGATTGACGCATGAACTCGGATACAAACTCGTTGATTTCAGAAGGCCCGAGTTCAACTCGTGATGGTGATGGGGCCGGAGTGACTGTCAAGCGTTTGATGCAGTGAACGCTAAGCGGCAGCTTCTTTGCACATAGAATAATTTGCTGAGCTTACACTACTTCTGCAAGGCTGGAGCCAAAGAGGAGCTTGTGGTGACCTAGGTTCTTGCAGATTCTGAGTTGGTCGTCTATACTCATGCGCGTTCTTGGCTTCGAAGTGAAGACCGCATCAGCTCTGTCTTAATTTTGATTGTACTGATTGACTCAGACTTAACGACCACTACACTGAGCTGTCTTTTCTTCATAGATGTGGCTTCAATAAAAAACAGTTATCTTGGGCGCAATTAGCAATGCCATGTTCAGTATGGAGCTATAAACGTAGTCATGATTAGCAGGATACTAATTGTCATCACGCTAGTAAAGGTTAATTAGCATGGTTTTACTTAGCGTACTCACGATTAACGTCGCGTTAATGAACCTCGCTTAGTTAGCTCATCACCTAGCAAGCTTTCGTTAGCCCGGATCTAGCTTCAAATGGCGTCATCAACATAATCTTCTCAAGATGTGGCTTAAGTACCTTGGCCATACCATGACATGGCGTAATTAGCTTGGTCATAATATGTCCTGGCCTAACTAGCCAACTATTCAGTCCAGCCAAATAGCTAATTAGCTGGCCACACGTGCTCGGATGCTAGCAGGCGATGAGAACAAAGAGGTCGCGTACCGGCCGAGTAGCGCGCTAGATTGTACTACACGCTGACCTACACGTGGCTTTGCCGCCTTGGGTTTAGCTGCGATCGCGATATTGTAAGACGCTCGCCAGTACTGATCTCAGACGCCACCGTGCTGATTATTCTTCGTGCTGGCATTAAAAGCATAAACATTAATTTAACCAGTTCGTGCCTCTAAAATATATCACCAAGAAAAGTTTCTGACACTTCATTGCATCGGTGGCCTTCTGCACTCCGCGGAACGACACACAAATCAAAGAAAATGCCTCTGGTTTGAAAACACCGCCCAACTTACCCCCGTATTCAGAAACGCTCCTCGACTCAAATTCCATACTTCACATGACTGAGTTGAGCACTGCGGCGCTGCTCGACTGAAATTAACGCTGCGCTTCTCAAGAACCGCTGCAAATATTGCCGATATGCAGTGGCTTGGTCTGCCCAGAGACGGCGCTCCCATCGGCTTTTTCTAGTGGAGGAGAGCTCTTGAGTGAAGGAGCGTTTGTGAATACGGGGGTTAGTAGACCGTCCTTGACGCGATGGCTGGTTTCATCGTGACCAATGAAACGCAGTGCGCTGAGGGGTGGATTTGACGTACTCTTGGCTCGTTCATAGTGTCGCCAGAGCTCGGGAATACTCCGAGTTTCGAGAAACTCGGCCGATCCTGCATAGCACCCCTGTGCGCTAACATACAGACTGAAAGTTTACTTTTGTGCTTCAATTTACAAAAATATCTGACCATTGCTACACTAGAGAGACGCGCTGTTGTTACTTACCGTACACCCGCGCGCTTATTATGTGTGGCCGTGATCTGGGGCCGGATTCAGAAAACTCACTTACGAAAACATTTTTGCGCAAGAGAAATTTTGTTGCGTAAATCGATTCACGAAACGAAAAAACGTCGTAAGATGCCATCGTTGTCACATCGGCCGCTGCAAATAAAGCGTGCTGTGACTGCCCGGGAACACGTCAGCGATGGTGATGCAGTTGCTATATTTGCTTACGTCACCGAAAAGTGCTCGTAAGTGGATTCACGAAGCGAAATTGTGCGTAAAAACAGCATGGCTGAGAGAAAATCCTAAAAGTGGTCTGGACCACTCTTAGGAACAATGTGGCTACTTAGAACCTGCTGCCGCGGTGGTATACTTTGGTGTCCTGGCTGGTTTTGAGTTAATTCACGCCCATTAAGGGCTGCCTGATGACTGCTGGTGCGTTTTTATTTCTTTCGGCGCTTTGAGCTTCGCGTGTTGTTTCCCTTGTACGCAGTGGATGGTGTTGACAACCACCATCGTCCAATAAGTTCGAAGTCGCAATAATTGAAGAATTCTATTGGGCGTCAACGGCATAAAACTACGCATGTAAAGATTTGTGGTTGGATGAAAACCAATGTGATACGTGAATGGTTGGTGCATTCGAACGCGGCATGGCATAGGATCAATCTTACTTGTTATGTTGTTGTGTTGCGCCCCATCTCATCTAATTAAAAGTGCGACTCGAGATTCTTGCCTCATTGGTGGAAATTACCACCAAAGAGGTTAATTGGAGCGCATTCTTTGCACGCTATTGGAAATAAAAATGAGAGGAAGTTTTCAGTGAGTGGTTCATAAAGTTTGTGCTCTAGTGTACTTTCATTGGCTCTAACTGTCCAATGGTTGCGATCTCTGAAATACAGCTGTCGATACACTTTGGGACGATCTGGAACAAAGCGTACTTTGTAAACCAAAGCGTATTAGGGGTGCGCGTGATTACGCATGGAACTACAAACAAATCATGCATTATCACCTTCACTGTTCAGACACCAATATGGACCGTGATAATATGGCAAGCAATCGGAATGAAATGACCCTAGTAACTTTGTATGACACCGAAAATATGCAAACCCTCACGATTCTGGAGAAAGCCTTGGCTGAATTCATCCCTGCGTCAATTACCAGGCATTTAACTTGGCGCACGAACATCATTCAAAGGTAGAGCGAGCCACTGACATGTATTTTCTGCGACACAGCGACCACTTGACCTGAGAATAATAGCGTTGCGAAGGCGAATCCCCTGTCGCATGCTCTGATCGAAGCAGACGACAAACGCGAGCAGACGACGGCTTGGCCGACAGGCACAGTTTGTGATTGGTTGTGAAGCAATACCCTCTACATCAGCTCACTCCGTGACGTTGCCAAAACACTTCTTTCATCTGGCACGTCTGTCCTGTTCGTCATATCACCCCCCTCGCACATAAGAAAAAATTTTTTCACGCCGTGAAAATAGTGCAAGTACTTTCTAAGAGCTCTCTTATGTGCTGCGCAGTTGTCGAAAACAACATGGCGTCGTAAACAGCATATCGGTCGGCGCGACTTTCAGCCAACGCTTCTCGCACGAGTTACTTCAGCGTTTGACCGGATGTGTTGTGATTAAAGCAGCTCTTTCGGTGCGTGTAAGCAGTGCGGAAAGCTGTGGCAGTGCAATGGTGTACGGTGAAGCGCAGCGAAGCCTGTGCGTCGGTGTGGTTATCAAGCGGGAATCGGCGTCGATGTATCGACGGCAACTAGCACTCGAGAAGCCTGCAATGCGTGTTTGTGTGCCGGTAACAGTTCGTTCGCTTGACTTTCCAGTCTCTCAGTTGGGTGCTGTGCGACATTTCGGATTGACAGCGTTTTGACACGTTACTTGAGTGACCACAAGTACGTACGAAAACGTATGAACTACGCGCTCGGTTCTTGCTTCGCCACTAGTTGGCCCGTACGCTTCTATTTACTTGAGAGCAATGCACTGTTCGGGAGTGAAACGATGTTCGTTCTGAACAGTGGTGCTGTGTTGACGTTGCAAGACTTGTGAACAAGCTGTGCTCGGGTGACCGAAAATTGAAAGACAGCGTTGATAACTGTTTTGCCCTGCGAAGTTGTGGTGGGGCAGCTTGGCGCTTTTGTTTGTTAAGTCGTCACTTCTCCTTTTTGTGATAACCATAATCCTAGCGCTGTGATGTGATCAACTAAAGCTGCGAGATGCTACATTCTGTTGTGGATCGTGTTACTTTGGAAGCGCGCCTAGACTGTTCTTCGGTAACAACTTGAGAGTTCTATGTGGCAGCGAGAGCCCGTGAACGTCAAGCTTCCCTCCGGTCCCCAGAAAAAAGCAAAGATTTCACCGGTGCCTTGCTTTGGATGAAGTTGTAGGCCAATAGCGCCTAACTACAGGTTTCCAAGTTCGTCTGGCCATCGTTTTGCACGGCACTAGAGCCTTGACAAGAGCCGGTCATGGCCAGTTCTTACACTTCATCAATGGACGTGCACGCCTGGCCAGCCCTTCATTGCTGTCATTGGCAGCTTCCAGTCTGCAGATGCCCTTTGCCTGTTGGCCGTACTTGGTTCCTCATCACACCGACGGCTACTAAATGCTGCCATCGGTGAGTTCACCTTGCAGAACTAAATTTCACCGGTACTATAATTCACGCAGTTCTATAACGTGTGCAAGTTTTTAAGCCCATCAGATGTAATGTTTCTCTATGGTAAGTTGAAGCATGAAAAATTTACTACTACTGTTATATACATACATATATTATGGAGCAAATAGATAAAAAGTTTTTTGTGATTTGATACAAGTGAGCTCTTGTTTGATTATGAGGTTGGGCCTGTCGATTGACCACGTTTGATAGTTGGAAAGTTAATGTGAATTTATTTTTCAGGAGCCAGGTTGCACTTAAAAAATTTATGTTATTTTGGAAAATTAGTTCTATAGACGATTACCACTGTGGTAGTACTATACTTCAGTAGGACATATATATTGCGGTACGTAAATTTTACATGAGACTTCAGTTTATTTCAAAGTGATCATAGCAGATTTTGGTCACTTTAACGAAGTGATATCTTCCTCAAATAAGTATTAAAAGTGAGTGCTTGTAATGATTGTTTTTAAATATCTCATTTTTGGCTCTTCACAGATCGCAGAGATTGGTTTGTTAAGGTCCTGTGATGCATCGGTTGCACATTCTGGCACATCAATCCTCATCATTACGTGGAGCACCTGTACAAAAATAGGAAGGACACGTTCTCTTAACTGTTCAAGCCTATGTCACTGCTGGGACTGTTATCATTCAGCGGATGTGGCGTGGAAGCATGCATGGCAGCCTCATCTGGAAGGACTGCGATCTGCTTGGGAGCTTCGAGGGCACAAAACTGCCTAACGGCTGGCTGCAAGGTTAGTTTTTCTTTAATACATACGATTACGTGAACACTACTTACTGTGCACAAATTGAAAACCCAAGCATGGTTGCTTTCAGTGGATACCTGTAATATTCTTACACATAATTCTTATTCAACATTTATAGAACTAAATTGCAAGATGATTGAGAACGTTGAAAGCTGAAAGCCTGCAGCTTATGAATGAAACTCCAATAATCTGAGACTCAAAAGCTTGTGCTTTGAAACGAGCCCAAATACTTTGATTCCTTGTTGAGCTCTCGAGCTTCTGACTCCCTCTGTGGATCAAGTGCTCTGGAAGGAAATAGCAAGTGGGTGAAAATTGCCTGGCTGTTCACAACTTGCAAGGAGAAAGACCTATTGAAGAAGCCTCAGATGACATATGGCCAGTAACTGCATCTTTTACCTAATGTAGCTTTTTCTCTCTCAGTGCTGTTGCTTGTGTTTCAGCCGAACATGTTCACCACGATTGCATAATGATATATATTTTTCTACAAATTGTACCTGACCTAGGTATGCATTGTTGATCTCTAAAGGTGATGTTCAGTGTGTTCCAAAGCCATGGCTTCTCATTTCTCTGTCTGTGGCTAGCCTATTTCAGCAGCAGAGCGATGCAGCTAGCACACATGCAATCCAAGTCATGGAGCGCTCCTTTGGTGTTCTGTGCAGGATGCAGCATATCCATCCGGCAAGACACTGGTATCAACAATAATGGTGAGTGTTGGTGGCACCTGTAGGAGCCCGTTGTGTTGGTTGCGTATGATTATTTCCCCTGATGAAGTGCATTTTTGAAAGGTTTTCTTCATTTAGAATAATAGATGTCAGCAACAAGCACACTCATAATCCACAAGTTCTTTGTGTCTTCTAGACTGCCCATTTGCTCCTATATGCAGTATGGTGAGCTGGCTATGTTAGACAGCCTTAAAGTTATGAACATTGGCTGTTGTGTTGTAATGCAGTCTAACTTCTGTTTCTTAGTGAACTTATTTGTGGTCTACTTCTCGCACCTAGTGTAAAGTCGAAATAGAAGAAACTCTATTGGCTTTTTATGCCTGTCAGAAGTTTCATGCCTTCATCTATAACATTGTAGTTTTGCTCTTGTATCATATTAAATATATTTTCAGTCTTCACTGTTTGTGTGTGTGTGTGTTGAGGCTTGGCATTGGCTTCTGAAAATACAATATCTGTAAATATCAGCACATAATTGACAACTATACACTCTTGCATGTAGCATGGTTGTAACAATGATCTGTATTTTTCTAAGTTCCAGCAGTAACAAGGGGTTCGGTGCTCCACGGTCATGTACAGTGTATCAAGAACAGAGCACAGAAGACCAACAAGTATAAAGGGACTGCCAGTGACTGTTCTCCTGCTAAAAGTTTACAACAGCAGAAAGAGCACATTGTGATGTCAGGAGCAGCTGCTGCTTAACTTCTTAGCAGTGCATTATTCAGCAGTTCATTTGCTTGCATTCGAAATTATTTAATTTTTGCATAGAAGATACCAAACTATGACACTAATTTAAAGGCTGCTGTAGTGTTAGTGGGCAAATATTTTTGAGCTGAAGTTTTTAACATATGTGTTAAGTGCCTGCGTGCCTCTACATTTACATGCCAGAAATCACAGCATTCATGGTCGCCAATGGTAACTGTGTTTGCATTCTTTGTAGTACAAGAAGTAAAGCAATGGATGCAGTAATCGTGTACTTAGTTGATGTAATCCTTCAGTGTACACTCATTTGTATAGCACCAATGATGCCATGAGTGTATAAGCTCTGGGAAGTGAATCTATGTGGATTATTTTATTTGGAAGGAAGAGGATCATCTCTACTCCTAGTATATCTTAACAGTAGATTTTAGTGCTTGGGTATTATCCCGCTGCCTGTCCGTCCTTCAACAGTCTACTTATATACTGTGTAAGTGTAACTTTTTAAATGTATACTTTGCTCGGATAGGTTTCTTCATAATGTAATGCAAGTGACTTATCATCTATGCAGCTCTACGCAGACTAGAAATAAAAGTATTTATTTTTATATGTAGCTATAGCATGCATTCACTTGTGTTTTTCTAGGTGCCTGTACAATTGTTTAGCCCTACAAAAGTGCTGGTATACTCTAATATTGAATCTAGCATCCTAAAATAGTTTCTTAGGGGAAGTAAGAATGTGTTTACAACCAATATTACTATCCTCAGATGAACTGTGAAAACTCTGTGGAAATTTATTTACATTTTTTTAACTTTGTGAAGGCAAATGTTGTTATGCTCTTTTATTGTGGTCCCTGTTTCATGCAATTGACACATAATTACTTTGCAGTGGCATAGTATTAGTTGTTATTTTACACATATGTGCTGAGCAACATCGCAGTTGAGGCCAGCAGCAAGACATACATGCAGTGCACTGGAGCATCACCTCACATAGTGTACAGTCTTTGCCCACCAGTAAACTCAATATTTTTCAAGCAGACTAATAGACAGCTGTATGGGAACTGTGTTGATGTGCAAAACTTTGAAGTCTTCTTGAGGAGTGTTTTTCATCATTTTTGTCCAAGTGAAGTAGCTACCCAAGGCCACAACTGGTGGGAATGTGGTGGTTTCCTCTTCAAAAGCACTCCTAGCAGCTGCCTCAATGTTAGCATGGGGTGAATTCACGAACTGGAAAGATAATTGGTCTTTGTTTTCTTGGCCGAAAGAGTCACTTCCATCATTGAGCCACCATGACGCGCCAGAATAGAAACTTTTAGCTAAATAAAGTTGATTCTACTTTTGAGAAGTGTTTTGGGGAAACGAAATGGCACCTATAGCTTTCAATAAACACTGTTCGCACCAAGGAGCTTAATAGCTTATAATTGTATTATTCATGTATTGTCTAGAATTTACTCGCGCTGTGCCAACTTTCAGCCCAAGTGCCCTAACATGCTTTGTTAGTGGGTTGTGAATGAGTCAAGCTATGTAAATAAACAGAGTAATATTGCAGACATGTACAAAATATTGATGCACAGCCCTTTTCTTTAGCATGACATTGTCAAGGGCTTTATTCTTGTGTTTTTTATAAAAACTGCTTGTCACTGGGCAGCAGCGGAAAACTATGCATCAAGCTTTTGCGAGATGGTTCGAGAAACACCGTGTTCAGACATAACAGTGCCGGTGGATTTCTCTCGTAAGTTACTTTCTGTAGTATATTCAAAATGAGTGTATTATAATTGTTGTTTTATAGCCATTCGTTTTTAATATTTACACCTGAGTGTATGTATGTATGTATGGGTGTACATATGTATATGTGTGTGTGCGTGTATGGATGTATGTATGTATGTATGTATGTATGTATGTATGTATGTATGTATGTATGTATGTATGTATGTATGTATGTATGTATGCATGTATGCATGTATGCATGTATGCTGTATGCATGTATGCATGTATTTATGTATGTATGTATGTATGTATGTATGTATGTATGTATGTAGGTATGTATGTATCTTGTAAATGAGAATCGTTTATCATTGGTGAGTAAGTTTGGTAATGATTTGGCTGAATTTGTTTCATAGTTATTTCTCTTTTAGCCATTATACATTTCAATTTGTTTGTACTGCATAAAAATAAATTAAACCTTACACAGAATATGTGTGTTCGAAGAAGTTGTTTCATTTACCAACCTACAGTCATGGGCAAGAAATTGGGTAAATGGAACGAACTGCGAAGATTAGTTTAGAGAATAGCTACTCTACATGGCATATCTCGTACACATTGCGTTGGTTGAATATGTCGATTTCAACCTTTCAATTTTAATCAGAATAAGCAAGCTATCACCCGTGGTTGTATATGTGTGTGATATTTATGCATACTGTGATACCGGTTCGCAATTACAATTAAGGTCACAAACCTAGTCAAGCTGAATACACAATTTTGTCCATGCACCTTTCATCTGCACTGGAACTGTTGTTAATAAAAATAAACTTCAGTTTAGAAATTTATCTAGTAACAAAAAGCAGGGTATCTCTTTATCACACAAATCAAATTGCCATTGTTCTGTTCCATTCTGGACAATAGGGGACCCTCTCAGCAGAACTCGATTAACTGCTATAGTTCATTTAAACCATTGACAGCGACATTACACTGAAGCGTGCAGCATGACAAATAGCGGGAGAGAAGACACAACTAATCACTCTGTTTGCGTCAGCTCTAACTGTCCGTGCTCTTTGGTCTTGCTGCATGTGATGATCCCACCAAATTAGCACGAGCGTGTCCCTACAAAGGCAGTCAACTTGGCTGCAAGCAGTTAGCTCACTGCATGTGTAGATTTTCTTCAAACCCCGTGAAGACTGATTGCTGGTCGAATATCCAAACACGTGAAAGTAATATACCAGGTATGATATTGGTATTACAGCACTGGACACTTTTGCGATAAGAGAGGATGGAGGAGAAAATTATGAACCTGAATTGTTTAATTTTTGAAGGAGCACAATACAGCGCTTTTGGGTCAAAAGGGAAGTGAAAGAAGCAAGTGCGAAAGCCTACTTCTCAAAAATTAGTACCCGCCACCACGCATAATGTCAGGCCGGGCAACCTCTTGAAAAAAAAAAAGTCTCAGTGATTCTGAAATCGAACCAAGTACTTCCTAGATTGTAGTTGAGCGCTGTAACCGCTCGTCCACTGCAGCAGTGCTTGCATTCGCCTATTGCTGATATATCGTCATTCCTTCGTTGAAGCCAAATGCAAAAACGTCCGGTGAACTTTTGTCCAAAAAGAGAAAAAATGAATAGAATGCGTTTCTAGAGGTTACTAGAAGATAGAAACCGCCGTGTGTGATTTAAACCCGTGCGCATATTTATTTTCTATTTCTGTCATGACGTTGGGATAGCCGGCTCTAACGTAGGCAACCTTCTCATAGTTTGCCAAATATAAATAAGAAAATAAAATATATATCGGCCCTGTGACAACGCTAATCAACTATTATGAGTTCACTGTCACTAGTGTCACTTTCACTGAATGAATGCTCAGTTTGCTTCCATTATCGTTATTTAGGAAAGTTTTGGCTCATAACTCAACTCTCCTAATTAGCATTGATTCTCACATCTAAGGACAGTCACACTTCATCTCGCTTTTTGAGTGGCTGTCACTCCCATATAACGCGTACTCCACTTTTTATGCTCTCCAGCATCTGACGCTGATTTGCGGAGACTTTCCTCTGACGTCTGCTGGGCCAGAAAGTTGTCTTTATTATCTATCAATTTCAAGCTTTCGCGAAGCCGAAACGAGAGTCTCTCTCTCTCT